>JANDJZ010000788.1:0-32916 GCA_027943245.1 Acanthamoeba sp. SK_2022b | reverse complement strand
AGGGAGGGAGGGAGAGAAGGGAAGGCCGCAGCATTACCGGTCGCCCATGAAGCCGAGGACGTTCTTGAAGAGGCGGGTAGCGTTCTTGACGGCGAGCGGGTCGAGGTTTGTGAGGGAGGTGGGGATGGGGGCCTTAGTCCACTTGAACATGCCCAGCTTGAGGGCCTCCCTGCCGAGGAGCTTGGCCTTGGCAAAGTCCTCGGGCTTTCGCAGGCCGCCGAACTGCTCGAAGACGAACATCTTGCCGAACTGGCCGAAGAAGATCTCCTTGAGCTTGATGTTGAGACGGATGGCCCGGCCCTGATCGCCCAACCTGCACACAGAGAAAATTAATTAACCATTTTAATATGTGTACTAAATGAAACAAATAAATGGATAAATTATGATTTAAAAGAAGAAAAAAACAAAAAAGAAACTCGGGAGGAGTAGATGGGCGCACCTGTTGGCAGTCTTGAGCTGCTCCTGGATGAACTTCTGCTCGTCGTTGGCCAACACGTTCTTGACCTCATCGATCTGCGGCGTGTTGAGGTTGATCTCCTGCGCGCCCGCCCAGGCGCGCTCGAGGGGCTCCCTCTCCATGTAGTAGAGACCGACGTCGGCGTCGTGGTTGATGGCGTAGATGCGGTCCAGCAGCTGCTGGGCCGTGGGCACCTCCTCGCGCGTGTAGGCAAACGAGGCGGCGTCGGCGAGGGCCGTCTCCAGCTGCGCCTGGTTGACGTTGGTGATGCCCTCCCGCAGCAGCGCGCGCGCGTTGACGATCCTGTTCAACAGCTCGGCAGCTGCGACGAGGCAACCAACGAGCGTGAGTCGGCGCGCCTGTGATTGGTTGCAAGCTCGGGCAGGAGTAAATGGGGGGAGGGGGGGGCGCACCCTGCATCATCTCTGGTCGGTCGGTGATGCGCAGGGAGTCGGCCTGCTGGACGGCGTAGTCGAGCATCTCCTGGTCGTGCTCCTGGATGGCTTGCACCACCTTATCGATCAGGTCGTTCACGGCCGTGTTGTGCGACAGCTCCTGGTAGGCCTCGTCTGTCGTTGGCCGGAACGAATGGAGTCAACAACACGCACATGGCGCGCACGCAAGGCGGGGGGGGAGGGGAGGGCGAGAGTCGATCTGGTCGGGCACGCGTACCGATCTCGGTCTTGGTCGACTGGGACATGCTGTTCTTGGAGAGGGTGGTGGTGGCCTTCTTGAGGGTCATGGAGAGGGACTCGTAGTCGTCGGCGGCCAGGTTCTGCCTGATCTCGACGATGACCTTGGCCTCGTCGAGGGTGAGCTTGCCCTGCTCGGTGCGGAAGCCGAACGACTCGGCGGCGTAGATGGCCGACCCAAGAGTGTGGGCGTCGATCGCGGCGTGGTCCCACGTCGTCTCGCTCGTGCGCGTGGCCATGCCGACGGCCAGCGCGTTGAGGAGGGCCGCCACGAGCTCCTCCTCCTGGTAGATCCTCTGCAGCTCCTGTCGGCCGGCCGCCAGCAGGGGCTCGCTCTCCTCGAGTCCGATCTGCTCGGCCCTCGCGATCGCCGCCTCGAGCTCGGGACGCAGCGCGCCCTCCACAGCGCTCTGCAGACAGCCGAACGCCATCAGCCACCCACGCGCTCGAGTCGACAACAACCAAATGAAACGAAAAGAAAATTAATAAAAATGAAAATAAAAATGAAAAAATACCTTGAGCTGCTCCCTGGTCTCGACTCGCTGGGCGATCATGTGCTTGATCTGCCGGGCGGTCTCCACGAGAGGAGTCGAGTAGTGGATGTTCTCGGCGTCGGTGAGCACCTCGCACAGCTTGCCGTAGATCGGCTCGACTTGCAGGTAGGACTTGTGATTGGGGGCGGCGCCGATGTACTCGGTGAGCTTCTTGGTGACCTCCATCTCCTTCAAGATGACGTCCCTGAGCTCCTTGCAGTCGCGGATGAGCTTCATGTCGAACTCGATATCCTTGGCGGACTCGATGGCCTGCTCCAGCGCGCCGAGCGAGCGCGCCTGGATGGCCTTGAGCAGCACCGGCTTGATGGCGAGCATCCTCCGGTACAGGCGCTTGGCGAACATGCGCCGCACGCCGGCCTGGATCTGAATGGTGACCCGCTCCACGGCAATGTTGCGCTGCAGCTCCAGGCCCCTCTGCTCCGGCGCTCTGTACAGCACCCTCGTCTTACCCACTGCATGGCGCACAACGCACGAGAGCAAACAAAGGGTCATCCATCAGATCGAGCCCCTGTATGAGACGCAGAGAGAGGAAGAGGAGGAGAGCGTTGGGGGAGGCGCTCGCTTACCCTGAACCTTGGACCAGTCGCCCTTCATGCTCTTGAGGAGGAGGTCGCAGTTCTGCTTCAGGTTGGGACCGTATCTCTTGTGGATGTCCTTGACGAGGAACCCATACCTGTAGGCAACACCGCGGGACACGGATGAGAGGCCCTCATGAGGGTGGTTGGGGAGGGGGGCGGAGGTGAGGCGGGCTGACCTCTTGAGGAAGTTCTCGTGCGTGTAGCGGAAGGGATAACCCGTCTGACGAATGCGGACGGCCTCGAACACGCCAGCGTAGCGAAGCTGCTGCAGCGACATGAAACCGTGGAAGAGGTCGGCCTGCTTCTCCGAGTTGGGCTTGATGCACCTGCAGGCGCCAGGACACATCGCATGAGCACGCCACCCAAGCTCTACGCACAACACAATACGGAAGAGGAGGACCTGATGTAGTGGGGCTCGGTGGCGTTGAGAGCAGTCATGAGGGTGTCGAGCTGCTTCCTGAACTGTCCGCCGAGGGTGACCTTGGAGGTCTTCTGGTCGCCCTCCGAGGGCGGGAACAGGACGTTCATCAGCTTCTGCGTGCTGCTCTCGGACAGCACCAGCAGATCCTTCTGCAGGGTGTCCTTGTTCTTCTCGAGCATGCCTGCAGCGCCGTCCCGCATGAGCGTCGTCCTCTTGCTGTGCCTATACATGGTAGGCGTGCGTGCGCACGTGAATAATGAAGGGAAAGGTACCCGTGGAGTCGTAGATGACATCACCAGCGTAGTGCTTGATGATAAAGTCGGTCCTGCTGGTCCTCACCTCCTCATAGTTGGCGTGCTTCTTGCCGCCGTGGGTCTGGTTGGCCTTGATGAAGAAGGTGGCGTCGCTGGACTTGGGGATGGAGATCTGCTCGTCGAGGATGAGCATGAGGCCCTGCGGCTGCTTCTTCTCGATCAAGTCCAGCACCGGCTGGTTGTCGATGAAGGTGATGTGCTCGTATTTGACCTCCTCGGACTGGTACAGCTTCTCCTCGAGCTTGAACGTGTACTGGTTGAAGTGCTGCTGCAGCTTCTCGTTGGTGAAGTTGATGCACAGCTGCTCGAAGCTGTTCTTGTCGAAGATCTCGAATCCGAAGATGTCGAGCACACCGATGGTGGTGGTCTTGACGCCCTTCTGCGGCTCCATCGACTCGTTGATCTTCTTCACGAGCCAATCGAACAGCTTGGAGTAGATGGCCTGTTTGATGGGGGGGGGGACAAGGCGAGAGGGAGTTAGTACAAACACTTACACTCGTTCCCCGCAAGGCCTTGCGGCGTTCACGTGCCTTGGCCAGGGCGTTGGTGGCGTCGGCGGCCTGGACGGGCGTGAGGGGAATGCGGGTGGGGTCGCAGCCCTTGATCTCCATCAGCTTGCTGGTCACGTTCTGCTCCAAGGTGGCCGGATCCACCTTGAGCAGCGTCGCCACGATCTTCACCTCTTCTCGGTTGGCCACGGTCGAAGTCTCCACGTTCTTGCCCTGGCCCGACACAAACTCGAAGTTGCCCAAATGCAAGATGGCCGAGATCAACTCCATGCAGTTGTTGATGTCATCCTCCGAGAATCTGTTCCGAATTTGTTGTTGGTAAGATTGAGCGACGCGAGTGCCCAGCACGGCACATCGTGTGTGAACGGACGGGAGGCCTACCCGAGCTTGCCCATGGCAAAGAACACCTCCTCGAATTCCTTGACGTCGTCAACTCCCTCGACGTCGATGCAGCCCGATTGGCTGAGGAACTTGAACGACTCGGGCGGGCCCGTGACGAACCACCTCCTCTTCTGGTCCGGGTTGGCGCCCTTGACCAACTGCGGGCGTCCAATGGGAAACGAACCGTTTCAGCCCCAATCGCGACGCTCGAAAGTTGCAACAGAGTCGAGTCGAGTCGATTGTTGGGGGGGGGGGAGGCCGTACCTGATAGAAGATGTGGAAGTTGCGCTCGCCCTTGATCTGGTACACGACGCGGGACTTCTCGAGCAGGTAGTTGATGGTCGAGGCACCGCAGATGGAGCCCTTCTGGTCGAAGTGGATCTCCACCCACTTACCGAAACGCGACGAGTTGTTGTTGCGAAGCGTCTTGGCGTTACCTGATCTCACACAAGTGCAGTATAAGCAAGATATGGGAGAGAGTGGGAGAAAGAGAGAAGCAAGTGTGTTTGTGCATGTCCCCAACATCATCAAACAAGATGTGTGTGTGTGTGTGTGTGTGTGTGTGTGTGTGTGTGTGTGTGTGTGTGTGTGTGTGTGAGAGAGAGAGAGAGAGAGAGAGAGGAGCAAGGAGGGAGATTGCCCCATACCGAACGACTCGAGAATAGGATTGGCGAGCAGAATGTTCTGTTCCACGCCGTTGGTGGAGCCAGCCAACTCGGCGAAGTAGGTCAAGCACTGCTTGGTACACTCGGTCTTACCGGCACCAGACTCACCTGAGATCAAAATGGACTGCAGGCAAAAAAACACGTCAGATGTAGGCCATCGCCACCAACGAACAAAAAGAAGGGAAAGAACAGGGAGATACCTGATTGATGCGGTTGTCGATCATGGCCCGGTAGGCGTCGTCGGCGATGTTGTAGGTGTGCGGGGGCATCTCCTTGGTGCCCTTGTGCATGTACTGGTCCATGACCGTGGGAGTGTACAGAGGCAGACGCTTGAAGGGGTTCACCGAGATCAAGATGGTACCGATGTTGGTCTGGTCACAGCATACAAAAAAAAATAAATTAAAAAACTGCTCCATAAAACGCCAAAGTTGTATCGCCTAAATTCAAATAGTATAATTTAATTTCATTAATATGAAATATTTGAAATAGATGCAATAAATCATGACTTGCCCAGCCCGGCAACCGATGGAAGGGAGCTCGTACATAGATCTGATCGTTCTTGAACCTCTTCCGCAGGTTGTGAACGATCATGGCCTCGTTAATGTCGTCCATTTGCACGAGATCGTCCACGCTCTTGTCGAGAACCGACTTGGCCACCTTGGCAAGCTGCGAGGGCGCACACGCCACACTCAAGTACTGGTGTGTGGCACAAAGAAGACACACGAGTGAGGGCAACGACAGGAGAGTTCATTCCCAGATTGTGCTCGATCTCAAACAAAATTCACAAAAAGAAGATGAAGGCAGTACCTCGCCATCCTCTGTCTGACAGTAGGAGGAACCACCGTAGTCCTCTTGGATGAATTTACCCGTGATGTAGCCGTGGACGGGGTGGGGAATCCATACGAACTCAGCCTGTGGACATTACATCGGTTAACGCCAAAATGCATGCAGTGTGCCGCCAGTGGCTCGTTGAGCGGAGGAATAGGAGGCCTCTCAGAGTTGGCACTTACGTTGTAATCGTGAGATTGCAGAGAGGAGGGAGGATCCCAAGAGGTCTCTCCTGACACCTCATTGTAGTAGTAGGCGTTGCCCTCAGCAGTGAAGTACTGCCTCCAACCATCCACTGAAGCCATTTGAAGGTGTTGATTATGTTGTCGGGTGGGCTCTGTGTCCTAGTGTACAGGAGGAGATATATATATATACTGCTATCCTATCTCGAGATTGTTGTCGGCAAACAAATCACGACGCGTTCTCCTGAAGATGAAGATTGAGATTTGACGACGAGCCCAGCGAGTTGTTCGTGGCGTTCGTGTGGTACGGCAGAATGGGGAGGCGGAGCCTGGGCCAGACCGCGTGTCCAGGTACCGGAGTCAGACCAGCCAACCATCACGGCGGTGACGGGGATGAAGTGCTCGTCCATTGGCCGGCAACCACCCAACGACACGAACACAAACACGGCTGTCTCTGTGCGACCCAGCCTGTGCCGCCTCGAGGAGTGGGTGGTCTTGGTTCCCGACGGGCACCAACCGAGCTTTTCCTCACGTTGGCCGTATGGATGCGAGCGTCCACTTCCTCCCAACAGATTGACAACACACCCCACTTTGCGTTCTTGTCACCTGCTGACGCCACACAATCGCCAAGCCGACATACGGTCTTTTTGGCTGCAAAATAACACATAAATTCAATTTTAAAAATAAAATGAATAATTAATTTTGCGTTGCGACGTGATCACCACAAGCACGGTCGACTGCTTTGTGCCCCCAGTCGCACCACAACAGCCCCCTCCCCACTGCTCTGGACGACCGTTACGCTCCAAAGTTGTTGCCTTGTCCGCTAAAACAAAACACCTCACAACGGCGGACATAGGGGTTGGTGGCGAACGGATAACGAATAACGAGCTGCAAGATGGAAGGAGCGAACCTCAAGGATGGCGCCCATGGCAAAGATATTCAAGAGGAGTTCGAGTTGGCCCGGGCCAACTTTGAAAAGACGTCGGCTGTCCTCGAGAAACTCATCAAATCCATCTCCAAAGTCTACGATTCTATCAAAGGTTCGCCTTCTCCACCCCCCCCCTCTCAACACCCCCCAATTACCCAAAGCTGAGGCCTTCTCGCCAGTGTCGATGTGGGCTGTGATCGACTTGTCGGAGGTGATGAAAGAGTTTTTGGGCGCGGGTCCCTCCAGCGAGCTCGAGGGCTCCATGAACGAACACATGGTTTTCCCTCCCACCCTTGCGTGCCTCCTCTTTTTTGAGACCTGCGCCACATCCTCGGCTGGCCTCAAGAAGAGTCCCTACATGTCGCGCCGCGTGCCTTCGTTCTTGACCCTTCGCTCTATTTTGCTCCCCCCCTCGCCTCTGCCTTTTTTGTCCTTGGGCGGCTCCCGCGCCTTACGCGACCTCTTTGCCCACGAACAGAAAGAGATAGCCGACCAGTTGAACAGCATGAACAAATTCTACGACCAGCACAAGGCGTTTCGAGTGCGTCTACCTCCCACCGCCACACTTTCAGCCTTCCCCCGCTTCGCTCACACGCACAGCGAACATCACGAACACAAACACGAAGACGAAGATCGAACGTCGCGAGAGCCTGAGCCAACAAAGCAAAGCCGCGAGCAACGCCAATGGAGTGAAGGTATGTTTTGCGCTCGCATGCATGTGAGACGATGATATGGAAAGGAATGGGCTCATCATTGGCGCACCCTTTCATTCGCCTCGACACACCAAAAGACTCGTGCGGCACTGGAGGAGTTAGACAAGCAGCTGAAGGACGAGCTAGTGAGCCATCATTACTCCCGATACCGCCACGTTGCCCCCGACCTTCACAAGGTAACCTTCCTTGCGCGCTGCCTTCCAACCACGATCGTCTCGGCATTGAAAAGAGAGGTGGCTGACGTTTATCCTCCCCCCCCCCACTTTCCAGTACGTCCAAACGCAGATGAAATTCTTCAACCTCGTGAACGAAACGTTGAGCGGGATGAGCGAATACTTGGCGAAGAAGTGCAGAGGCGAGGAGGACTTGGACTGGTACCAGTCGCGCTGCCCGTTTGTCGTCGACAACCGCCATTCTTCTCCTCCAACCTCACTGTCAACCCTTGTCCATGTCTTGGGGGGGGGGGGCAATGCAGGACGGTCGGCAGAAATTCGCTCAAGAAGAGCTCGCGTAGAGACAAGAGCCTGGGCGGATCCTCCGGCGCGGTACCCGTCGCAGCAGGCTCGCTCTCTTCATCACGCTCGGCCACGTCGCACACGCCGCCGGCTCCCTCGTCGCCCGTGCCGCCGCCTCGCGTCCGGCCGGGAACCCTGAGCGCCCGCGACCCGCCGCCCGTGCCGCCCAAGAACCGCTCGGCGACCACGGCGAGCCGCAGCCACATCGGCGGCAAGGTCTCCAGCAGCGCCCCGTCGTCGCTCACCAAGATCTACCGGCGTTCGGTGTCGCAGCAGAACCTGGTGAACAAGAAGCTGAGCGAGCTCGGCGACGACGAGGAGGAGCGATCACACTCGGTGGACGACGGCAAGGAGATCGGCGACCTCCGCAGCATGCTCGTGGACTCTGGCATCTCCGTTTCCTTGACCAGTTCGTCGACCGCTCAGGCTCAACCTCGTTCGTTGCTTGGCCAATTGGTCGATTGCTCACTCATCCTATGCGCGCGCAGGTTCGGAGAAGAAGGTGACCATCCCGGCGCCCTCATACCCGCGTCCGCAGGGCGTCGCGCCGCCTCCTTCGCGGCCCGTCTCCACTCAAGGTTTGCAGCTTGCTCACCCCCCCCCCCCAATGGCATTCGAGTCGAGCTATGCTGAAGCGACGGGAAACGCTCATCGCTCGGCCTCCCCATACCATCCGTACGCGCGCGCAGTGACCAAAGAGGAAGTCGAAGCTGAGCGCCAGAGGGATCCCACCAAGTTCAGACGGCAACTGCCGACTCCTGGTGGTCCGAGGGGCACGACCTCCGGTCCCTTCGGCCTGCCCGCTTCGCCTTCGCTCTCGTCGAGCCTCATCTCCTCGGTTGCAATTCCGTCGCTGTCGAGCCCGTCGTCCACGCAGTCGGAGGAACACAACGGCAACGGCTCGCCTCCGCCCATTCCTTCGCCGCTCAACAAGCCCAAGAACACACTCACGCGCGCCCTCTCGGCAGCGGAAGACCCGGATTGGGCGCTGCAGCCCAGGTTCAAACCGCCAACCTCCTGCCGCTTTCGTTCTCTTCCCCCCCCCCCCAATCTCTTGTTGCGCTCAAGGAACTCGCGGGATGTGCAGGAAGGCGAAGGGCACGACTGGAGTGCAGCCCACTGTCGTGGCCGAGAGGAGGCAGTACTGGAAGTCCTTGGACGGGAAGCCCACCATCTAGTCCTCCCTCTCAATTAGTTTGTTTCTCCAGTCCTCTACCTTACGTTCCTTTACTACCCTCTTCGCTCTTTCCTCTTTTCTTGTATTCGTATTTCTCTCTCCACCTCTCTCCTTTGTCTTCTTAGAATGCTTGCCAAGTGTGGGGTGGATAGGCCCCGTGGATGTACGGTCGGTGCAAAGCGCAAAAGCTTACGTGTAGTCAGTCGTCTTTTTCATTATTTATAAAATAAATAACTCGACGATGATGAACAACATCTGCTTTTCTTGTGTGTACAGGTGTGCCTGTCTGTCTCTCCTTTCTTTACATGATTGAAGGATAAGTGCAGAGGCGCACATACGCGTGCTCTGCGAGCCATGGCTGACTAGTGACGCGCGACGCGCTGGCTGGTGGCACGGCGTCCGGCCTGGTGGCGAAGCGAGTCGTAGACTGAGTTCTTGTCAA
The DNA here is from genome assembly GCA_027943245.1 of Acanthamoeba sp. SK_2022b. Taxonomy (NCBI): domain Eukaryota; phylum Discosea; order Longamoebia; family Acanthamoebidae; genus Acanthamoeba; species Acanthamoeba sp. SK_2022b. The sequence goes on along the minus strand of JANDJZ010000788.1, from coordinate 23,560 downwards.
GCAGGATCGTGGCACCGCCTCCGCAGTGCTCGTTGTTCTGGAGCTCAACGGGCACGAGCCACTGCGGCACGCCCTGGGCGCGGCGCTCGGCCTCGGACGCGAAGAGCAGGTCGGCGTGCCTGCGGTACTCCTCGTTGGGCGCGCTGAACTCGAGGCGAATGAAGTCCTTCGTCAGCTCGACGTGGCGCAGCGCCGACCGCTCGTTCGAGTTGAAAAAGATGTTGCGGTGGAGGTCACGGCTCACCGGGACCAGACCCGCCTCGCTGGCGCCACCGTCCTTCTTGCTGGCGCGCCTTTGGTTGGGCTTGTCGTGAGTGACGAGCTTCTCACGCAGGAAGCCGAGTGTGTTGGTGTTGACTGCGCCGAGGAAGGTCGAGAACGAGGAGGACTGCTGGGAGACCAGCAGGGAGGCGGCGGGACCCGAAGTAGAGGCCAGGCTGCCAACCGAGCGGGAGCGTGCAAGGGAAGCAGAGGACACTCGTTGCATTACGTGCGTGTGTTGAGGGTAGGAGTAGCGGTGGTTCAAGTGTGGAGAGGAGAGTAGTGGTGAGTTGTCGAAGGTCGGGATGTGTAATGTGAGGTGTTTGGGTGGAAAAAAAAGAAACGGCGGAGGTTGTGTGTTGTGGTGTGAAGTTTCAGCGAGTGTGGGTTGCGAGTTCGTAGGGCAGCCGATGTGGTTGATGTTTCTTCCAAGCGAGGTATGTGACCCCGGGTACGTGAGATGTCGAGTGTAGTTGGGACGTGAGGTGAGTTTGTGTGGATGGAAGAACGAAAGAATCGGTTAGGGCAGACAAGTAGCCAGCTCCCCCTAAATACCTGGCCGTAGGCCTGACATCCATCACGTCGCCTCTTCCGCACAACTTCCAGGGGTGGAGCTTGGGCCAACTCCGATCCCAAGTTGTGGGATGTGCTGGTCCTCACCATCCCAGGCATCAGAAACTGTCCCTCCCTGGTGCTTTCTTTGATCCGTTCTCCTTCCGGGTGCCGGTCCGAGGCATGCTAGCCTCCTGTGGGCGGTTCTACAGACAATCGCGTCACCCGTTCTGCGGGTTTGTCAAAATTGCACCCACACCGCCCGCCAATTCGTCCAGCAGGGGACTGAGTGGGGGGGGGGTTGGGACCCCTTCCCCATACCCCGGTGTCGCCACGGCTGCTTGCCCAATTCAGCTGTTATCTGCCAATACGACGCAGAAGGCGCTACAAGCTGTGACCAAGTGTGGGTATCGCATTCTGTGGTTGTTGAAAGTCGACGGCTGTCACTAGAGAAGCGTTACTTCCAGATTGTCCACCCTCGTTGTTGGCTGCCCCTTGTTGGTCGAAAGGGTACCGCTGGCAATACAGCCCAATCAATTTCGGAGTCAAGGTGGTAGTACAGTATGCTGGTGGGGGAGTTACCTCCAGGGTTGAAATTTCGCTATATGAAGCCGTACTCCGTCGCTGCCTCGCCAACCGCGGACCGTCGTTTGTACAACGCGAGGCGAGGCGGCGTGAGAAGCGAGGCGAACAGCTAGCCGTTCATCAAGAGGCGAGTGCTACTGGCGCATAGAACGAAAGCGAAGGCCGAAGGTCGCGTCGTTTTTAAGTTTTCGTTCTTCCATCTTGAGGCGGAAGAAAAAGGAGGAAAAGGCGACCTCAGGGAAACGAGAGACGAACTTACATTCATCCATTTCTATCAACCTCTACCACGCCTCATCTCTTCCTCTCCTACCACATCCATCGCCCGGTCATTAATTTGGAGGAAAGCGACCGGACTGCCTCAAGACTCAGATAATTCGATTTCGTTTAATCTGAGATAAAACAAAATGGCAGAGCAGACGAAAGGTGGGCAGCAACGATGGAAGATCGTATGTATTGGCGAGACCCGTACATCCTACAAATCGGAAATCTTGCGACGCTACTTGCGGTCCAATGCGGCCCTCAAGCAGAAGCTCTTCAGCGCGACGGCCGAAGGCGCTACCACGACCGCAGCCTCGACGATCACCAACACGACCGACGCGCACAAGAACGTGGTGTTCGAAGGCGACGTGCCCGCGGCAGAAGGCAGCGCCAAGGCCGTCTCTGTGGCCGTCGAAATCGTAGACGCTGCACCCGAGGAACACAATCGACTTTTCGCCTACCCGAGAACCGACCTCTTCCTCATCTTCTTCTCCATCGACGACCACGAAGCTCAGAAACACCTTCTCACCCGAGTACGTAGGCCTAACCACGGTCATTATATATATACCTATTTTCATTTCACTTTATTAATTTTTATTTTACTCAGTTAAATACACATCTAATCCCTTTGTTGGAAATGCTTTTATTCTTTTTCTATTGCGGCAGTGGATACCCGAGCTGTCGCAGCACTGCCCCGGCACTCCCTACGGCCTCGTGTGCACCAGCACCGTTCTGCGCACCCCGCGCACCAACCACATGTCCCTCGTTCAGGTTCATAGCCCTTCTTCTTCTTCAGCTCCTCTCCACCTTTCTGTCCTGTAGTCAATCGAGCGCTCACACAATGCCGACCACTACGAAATGTGTGTGTGTGTGTGTGTGTGTGTGTGTGTGTGTGTGTGTGTGTGTGTGTGTGTGTGTGTGTGCGTATGTGCAGGGCAAGGAGTTGGCCAAGAAGCTGAAGGCCCACCGGTACTGGGAGCTCGGCTACGGCGCCAAGCGGCGCGCGATGACGCTCACCCCGCAGATGATCGCCCAGCACCAGAACCAGCAGGCCTCGGCCGAGGCCGAGGAGTCGGAGGTGGAACCGACCAAGGACGAGAAGGCGCTGGACGAGGAGATCCGCGTGCTCTTTGCCGAGGCCACGGCGTCGGTGGCGTTTCCCTCATCGAAGGAGGCTAAGGACCTGAATAAGCGAAAGAAGATGATGGAGAAGGTGAAGAACGAGGTCTCGACGGCCGTGAGCGAGGGCAAGACCGAGATCTCCTTCCGCAAGCGCGGGTTGGACAACACCCACGTCCCCAAGAACATGGGCAAGTACATGAAGGAGGTCAAGAAGCTCGTGCTCAGCGACAACAAGCTCTTCTTCTTCCCGATGGCCATCCTCGACATGGTCAACCTCCACACGCTCGAGCTCAAGAACAACGCACTCACACACCTCCCCAAGGAGATCACCCGCCTCACCAACCTCAAGAAGTTCGACCTCGAGAACAATCAGCTCACCTCCCTGCCTGGTGCGCACACCTCCCCAAGGAGATCACCCGCCATTCCTGCCCTCGCCAGCCTCTCCCCGCTCATGCAGCTAATATTTCAATTTTATTTTTTATTTCTATTTGTTGTCTGTCTTATTTTTTTAAAAAAAACATTTAAACAGGCGAGATGGGCAGCATGACACAGCTAGAGGAGCTGAAGCTGAAGGGCAACTTCCTCGACGGCTTCCTGCCGCCCGAGGCGCTGGGCAATATGACCCGGGGCATCCTCGCCTACCTGCGGGATTTGCACAAGGGCGCCGAGCGATGCTACCGGATGAAGCTGATGTTCGTGGGCAAGGAGGCGGCGGGCAAGTCTTCCCTCTCCTACTACCTCATGAACAACAAGCGCATCGACAAGGCGCCGCTCTCCACCGACGGCATCGACATCAACAACTGGGACATCCCCGTCCCCGAGTTCGCCACCGAGTTTGCCGGTCCGTTCTCGCTTTCTTTCGCTTTCGCTTTTGCGTTCGTTCTTTCGCTTAGCGCGCGAGCGTGGGCTGACCATTCTTTGTTGTGTCGCTCTTTCGGTCGTGATCCCTGTTGAACAGAAATCGCCGACAAGTTGATGAAGGACAACTGGGGCAACAAGCCGGTGACCTTTGCCGTGTGGGATTTTGCCGGCCAGGAGGTCTACTACAGCACCCACCAGTTCTACCTCTCGCGGCGGTCGCTCTACCTCTGTGTCTTTGATCTCACCGATCCCGACATCACCTCTGGTACGGCCCTTCGTTCTTTAGCGACGGTCTCGCTCTTTGCTCACTCTTCTCTCATTATTGCCCCCCCCCCTCTCCCACAAACGATCAGGCAACTTCCACCGTGTGTCGTATTGGCTGCAGAGCATCAACGCCAAGGCCAAGGGCGCTCCGATCATCTGCGTCGGCACCAAGCAGGACCTGTGCTCGCCCTCGCAGATCAACGAGACCTTCCTCAAGATGCAGGATCAGTTCTCCAGTTTCGGCGTCAAGGAGTTCATGCCCGTCAGCTGCATCTCCGGCAAGGGCATCAGGGAGCTCAAGATGGTCATCATGAAAGCTGCCCTCAAGCAGAGGTACTCCTTGCCGTCGTGTCCCTGTCCCTGTGCTGTATGCGTGCGTGCTGATGTTGGGTTCAACTTGCGTGTCGTCAACAAACACAGAACCATGGGAGAGCAGATTCCCAAGATCTATCTCGAGCTGGAGAGGATGGTCGAGCGGAAGAGGGTCGAGCTTGCCTACCTCAAGAAGCCGCCCACCGTCTACTTTGAGGAGTTCCGCGTCATGGCCATGAACATTCCCAAGCTCGAAGACGAGGTGCCTGCCTCACACACATCACCCGGCTTACCACACACCGACGCCATGACTCATCATTCCATTCATTACGCGTCGTTCGTTTCTGTGATGTCCAGGAGGAGCTGATTCGTGCCATGGAGTTCTTGAACGAGCTGGGCTCGCTCGTCTACTTCCGCAAGGCCGGTCTCTCCGACATCGTCATCCTCGACCCGAGGTGGCTCACCGAAGTGATGGTACTGCGCCGGTCGTCTGGTCGCGTGTGTATCGCACAGGGCTGACTTCATGCATCTCTTTCTCGCATCTGCTCCACTTCCACCCGCCAGGCCACCGTGGTCTCTTCCAAGACGATGCTCGAGAAGGGCATCCTGCAACACAAGTTCCTCTTCAACCACATCTGGAAGGGCGACCAATACCCCGCCTACCTCCACCCTCACCTCCTCCTCCTTCTCGGTACGACTCTCGCTTTATTTTTATTTTTTTAATTTTAATTTCTAGGATTGAAATAATTAATTTCTTTTGTTTTTTGCAGAGAAATTCCAGATCACATTCCGCCTGCGACGGAAGCGCATCGTGCTGCGTGCGGTGGAGGATGTCACGGGCCGCACCCAGAACCAGCTTTCGTTCAAGGTCGGCGACAAGATCATGCTCCTCGAGAAGCCCAAGGTGGGCCGTTGGTGGAAGGGCATGCACAACGGCCAGACGGGCTACTTCCAGGCCAACCACGTGGAGGACACGGGCCAGCCACCCGAGTTCACGCTCGACGACGAGTCCCTGGTGCCCTGCCTGCTCACGCCCGAGCCCCCGCCCGGCCTCCTCGAGAAGGAGTGGCCGCTGGCCGACGAGACCGCGCCCCTGCAGATCGGCCGCGTGTGGCGCTTCAGCTTCCTCCCTCTGCCCTTCTTCCCGCAGGTCATCGTCCGCCTGCTCCACAGCGGCGAGAGCAGGTCTGCCACTTTCTCTCCCCTCTGTCTCGGCTTGCTCACGGGCAGTCGCGACTTGTCTCACACGGATGCGCGGGGGGCGCGCGATTACCAGGCTGCACTGGAAGCACGGTATGGTGGTGGAGAACATTCGCGGAGACGCGTGGAGCTTGATCCAGGTGGACCACGGCCAGGGCACCCTCTCGGTCCACGTCCGGTCGGCCAACCCGACGGCTCTCCAAGGCACGTGGCGCTCAGTGCACTCCCACCGGCGGTGACTCTCGCTGCATCCTCCCTGAAACTCTCTAACGAAGCGGCGATGCCTCTTCTGCCTGCAGACATGATCTCGTCGGTCGAGGAAGAGGTGGACATTCTGCGCGATTGGTTCGGCGTCACCTTCACCGAAATCAAGGTCCCGTGCACCCACTGCATCAGGGAGAAAAAGGTACGCCCGCACACGTCCATTCTCTCGCAATCAGGATGGTTGCTTACGCCACTCTCCGCACACTGCAGAAGGACGTCTATTTATTCACGCTCGACGAGTGCGAGTTGGCGTCGGCCGAGGACAGGAAAGTCCTCGTTTGCCAGAGCGTACGCTTTCTCCGCTTTGGATCGGGGGGAGGGCGCGCGTCCAATCGGTCACCAATATCTGAAACGCGCTTGCGCAGGGCGTCATCGGCCGAGTTGATGTCCCGCTGACCGAGATCGTGCCCGACATCGCCATGGCGCAGTACAAGAAGGTCGCCTTCTCGAAAATCGAGATGGGCCCGGTCATCGGCCAGGGTAACTCCGTCCCTCTGTCACTGTCCCTGATCCTTGGACTTTGCTCACTCACGCCGTGCCCCTCTCCCCATAAACCACCGTTCGCACGACAGGCGCCTATGCCGATGTATATAAGGCCACGTACGAGGGCAGGACGGTCGCTGTAAAGAAACTCAACAACGCCAAGGGCTTCAAGGAGTTCCGTGCCGAGGTCAAGTTCATGAGCGTGGTGGATCACCCCAACATCGTGCTCCTCACGGGCATCTGCCTCAACCCACCCTGTATCATAACCGAATTCATGGAACTCGGTACCCGCCCGGTCCTGAGACACGCTCGTGCCCGCTTGCTTGCTGGGCCTGCGACCGGCCTGTCGTTTACTTATGCATCTATGTTCGCGCGCGGTTCGTCTACAGGAAACCTGCACTCGTACTTGGAGGACGCCAACAACAAGCTCACGTGGCAGCAGAGCATCAAGATCGCCGAGGACGTGGCCAAGGGCATGCACTTCCTCCACTCGCAGTCCCCAGCGCGAATCCATCGCGACTTGAAATCGCCCAACATTTTGGTAACCAACGCTCATTGACCCTTCGCTTTCGTTCTTTTGCGGATCGATCTGACTCCATTCTTGCCCCCCCCCTCCAAACACGCCAGCTTTGCCTGGACAGCGAGGGTCGCATCATGGCGAAGGTGGCCGACTTTGGCACGGCGCGCTCGCTGGCCCCGACCATTGCTGGCCGTACGGTGGACAACCCCATCTGGCTTGCGCCCGAGGTCATGCGAAACGAGGAGTACACCGAAAAGGCACGCATGCATTATTTATTTATTTATTAATATTTGGAGGGCGTAAGACTGACGTTCCGGCGCTCGCACAGGCGGACGTGTACTCGTACGGTATCATCCTGTACGAGATCTACACGCGCAAGTTCCCCTTCGGCAAGAAGACCCGCTTCCAGATCGAGCTCGAGGTCGTCGACGGCAAGCGGCCGGACCTCCCCGACGATTGCCCGCCCTTCTACATGTACGCGCGGCCTCTCCCTCTTGTTCATTCTTCCGCGCAGCTCGAGCGTCGGGACATTTATTCATTAATTAACTATTATTATTATTATTATTGTAGGGACCTGACCACGACGTGTTGGTCGGCCATTCCGTCGGAGCGGCCGGCCTTTGCGACCGTGCTGGAGAGGCTCAAGACGGCCCTGCCGGTGACCTACCGTGCACTCGCGCACTTCAGCGCCGAGACGCCGATCAGCGTGCGCGTGGACGTGGGCGACGTGATCTACCTCGAGCCCGACAGGAAGAAGCCCATCAGCAGCCCCGACGTCACGAGCGTCAAGTGTATCCACCGCGCGCAGACCATCTTCCTCCCGTCCGACTTCCTGCAGACCCACTGCGAGTGTGTGCCCTTCGAGGACTACTACTACAACACCTACCAGCTGCTGCAGACCGCGCCGGCCCTGGTGCGCACGTCGTCGGCCACCATGCCCTCCTCCCCGCTGTCGTCCACCTCCTCGCCCATCTCCTCTCTGAACTCGAGCACCGACAAGAGCAGGTACACGCCGTCGCCCTCTTTATTTATCTATTTATCATTTTTTATTTTCCATATATATGTTCTATATGTCTATATGTGCAGCACCAGCAGATCTACAGCATGTACGTAAGCTATCCATGCATGCTTTTTGCCGACGGGTCGTCCTGCAGCATCTATATCTACATCTCTATAGAGTTCTATAGATATAGTGGGCCGTGTCTATACGCAACACGGCCTGATCTGGTCGGCGCAGGGCGCGCAACGATGACGCGGGTGGCCCGCTGCTGCCCACGGCGTCGGTCTCGCTGCCGCCACCGCTGATCCTGCCGCCGCTCGCCGGCGGCGGCTGTGGGATGAGCAATAGCATCGGCTCGCTAGGGCTCGCGCTCCTCTTTAGCCCCAGGTCGCAGGGCGAGCGAAGCGTCAACTTTGTCCCCGCGTCTACGGTTAGCCCCGCGCCGCCCGTAATGAACAAAAAGGCCGCCGCGGTCCTCCTCTCGCCGCGCGCCCCGGTCCTGGAGCGCATCGAACGCTTCGAGCGCATCGAGCGTACTAACGAGCGCGCGGCGGCGGCAGTCCCGGGTCTCAAGTCCAAACAGGAGACGCGGTACATGCACGCGTACATATATACGCGTGTGCACTATCCATTCCATACGACTAACCACTGCTAAACCTAACCCAGTGATTGTGTCATCTGAGCGTATTGTGATTTTTTTTTAAAAAAATTTATTTGTCATTTTATTACATAATGAATTCTTTTTTCAGGATTGCTAAAGTGGTCGTGTGTTTTTGCGCGTGAGCAGGTCGTCGTCGTACCGGCTGGTGCAGAAGAACATCCCCAAGGACAACAAGAAGCCCGAGGACAAGGACCGAGAGGGGCGCGAGCGCGAGCTCAAGGAGGAGCAGGACGACGAGACCAAGTCACGCCTCGAAGACGTGTCCGAGGAGACCATCCTCGCCGAATACGGGTTCCATCGAGTCATCGACGAGGAAGAGCAGGTACCTGCTTCGGTCTGTGCCATGCTTGAAATGTCGATTATACTCACGTGCCTGTGTGTGTGTGTGTGTGTGTGTGTGTGTGTGTGTGTGTGTGTGTGTGTGTGTGTAGCAGAACACTACGTTGCCCCACTTCGCGAAGCGGCTGGACAACAACCCGACGCTCCTCAACCCGCACGAGGTGTTGATCGCGGTCCAGCTCGTCTTCCTGCCGGAACGCAACCTCGTCCTGTCGCTCAAGAAGCAAGGCGCCGACAACCTCGGCCAGGGCATCACCCAGGCCATCGCCGACTCGGGCAAAATCTGCGCTCCGGCCGGCGAGGACGTCAAAGAGAGGTCAGCCCCTGTCCTTTCCGATAGTCTTATGTTGTGATTTTTCCCCAATTATTTATTCACAATTTATTTATTTATTATTCGGCCATGTTGATTGTGTTTCGTGTGCAGAGGGTGGCTGGTCGGTACCGTGCAGCAGATCGGCGCAGCGCTGCAGGGCAAGCTCGACATCAAGGAGGGAGACCGAGTCATCCCGATCTACTCGCTCTCGTCCATTCCCATCAAGCTCACCTCCATCGACAATGTCATGGGTACACCCATCACGACCCACCGTGCCAGCGCACAGCGCATTTGCTCACGCTCGCGGGCGCTGGGGCTCCCACTCGACCAGGCGAACGGTTCATTTTTGCCAAGGGCACCGCTGTGGCCTTTGCGCGCTCCACGTTCGCCCTTCCCCCGGCCGAGTTCGAGATTGACGTGGCCGCCGTGGCCATCGACATCGCCTCATGCCTTTCTCAGGTGAGCCTCTCTCTCTCTCTCTCTCTCTGTGTGTGTGTGTGTGTGTGTGTGTGTGTGTGTGTGTGTCGATTGTGATCTCATAAGATGTCTAATACAGGTCGAGCGCGCCGTCACGACGGGGACCATGGTGGTCATCGGATTGGGCAAGCTGGGCCTCACGGCCATGTGTTTTCTCCGCAAGGTGGCCCCCATGGCCAAGATCATCGCCATCGACAAGGACGACGCGCGCCTCGACGCCGCTCGCGCCCTCAAGAAGGCCGACATCATACAGAAGATGTACGCCCCCACTTACCTCGCGTGTGTGTTGTGTTGTGCCTTCGACTCACGCCTCCCGTCACACCCGGTCGTGATGCACAGAAACGCGAGGAACTCGGCCGAAGTGTTGTCGTTTGTGCGACAGTCGAGCAGGGGCGGAGCCGACGTCGTGCTCCACTGCACCAGGGCCGTGGGCCTCGAGTCGTCGACCATACTCTCGGCCAAGAGGGGCGGCTCGGTGCTTTTCTGTCGACAGAACGCCGACCCCGGCCGCGTGTCGCTCCTGGCGCCCAGCAACGATGTCAGCCTCCACACCACCGGTACTCCTCGCCTTCTGCTCGATCGCCAACTCGTTCCGAAGTTGACGACGTATCGTATTGTGTGCGCTCTTCAGGCGGAGCCGTGTCGAACGCTCATGTGCAGCGCGTGTTCGAGCTGCTGCGAGCGGAGATGGAGCTGCGGAAGCACTTCATCGCGTACGCCCGTTCCACCGTGGCCAAGTGAGCAGCTGCGGCGGAGCAACGTGGCCATGTAGTATTCCTTTTAAAGAGGAAAGAGAATGCAAATAAGCGCAGGTTTTGCTGGACTGACAATTAACGTTGTTGTTAAAGAGTTTGCAAGTCTCACGTTGCATAGAGTTCCAAGAAGAGAGGCAGAAGCCTAATGACAAATCTTCTCAGGAGAGTAGGATCAGTAGCAGCCACAGTTAGTGGCCAGGAGCTACACCAGGAAGCAACCTTGGCAGAAGCCCTGGAAGCAGCCTTGCCTGCAACCCTCAAAGTGATTATCCAAACCTTCAGAAGCAGCCTTGACACCTTGGCCAGAGGAGGGACAACTTCAGGATGGTTGTGCCAGTGAAAGATTAGCAATAGACACAGGGTGTTTCTGTATGTTTTCAAGACTTGAGTGAGGACCAGGTGGACTTTGACCTTGCCTGAAAGAAGGAAGGCCTGCATAATCTACATTGCCACATGTTAATTCAAGACAGGAAAAAAGGGCGCCTGCTTTTTCGTGCTCAAATTACGCGATGGAAAGCAGACCCCAATTTATTGGTACATGGGATCTTCACGTTTTCAACGTATTTGGGGTTGTAGCTGACGATTTTCTGAACAGACATAGGCGCCAACCTCACGGGTACATCGTCTCGTTCTGTGAAATTCGTAATTGTTAATTCTAATGTCTGTGGCAGATGAATCGTTTCGTGGGTATTACAACGGCAAGCAGTACCACCCCGATGACTTTGATGCGGTAGGCCTTGTCCCTCTGTGTCAAAGATGAGCCTTCCTCATCTTCACCTTTAAGGTGCTCGGACGAGCCTGGGCGGCGGGCGTGGAGCGCGTGATGGTAACCGCCGGCCGCTTGCAAGAGGTCAAGGAAGCTCTGCAACTGGTCGACAAGCACGGTAACGCATACCATTAGGACCGCGCTCAGCTCTACGTTTGTATGTGAACAAGTTAAACTCAGTCGTTCTTCTCACGCCACAGATCGCCTCTTCACCACGGTGGGCGTGCACCCGACGCGCTGCGACGAGTTCGAGGCGTGGGAAGGCGGCGCGGAGGACTACCTTCAGCAGCTCCTGGCGCTCGCTCTCCCCGAGGGCAAGCCCCACCCCAAGATCGTTGCTGTGGGCGAATTTGGACTAGGTGCGTGTCGCATGGTGCTGGTGTGCCACGCGACGCGTCTGGGCGTGTTGGTTGACTCTTGCTGTCCGTAGACTACGATCGTCTGCAGTTCTGTTCCAAGGAAACGCAGCTCAAGTACTTCGAGGCGCAGTTCGAGCTCGTGGAAAAGACCGGCCTGCCGCTTTTCCTGCACATGCGCAACGCCTGCGACGATTTCATCCAAGTCGTAAAGAGGAATCGTCACAAATTCTCGTTCGTCGCAACCGACCTGTTTGAGGGTAATCTACATATGCTTAGGCTCACGACCGCGTGTTTACGTGTTATGTTCAGTAATGGAGTGGTTCACTCTTTCACCGGCACCATGGACGAGATGCGAGCGCTTGTAGAGCTGGACCTCTTCATCGGCATCAACGGTTGCTCACTGAAGGTAAGCAACGCCAAGTAGTGGGAAGGACGCTCAGCCGATTATGCTCATTCGTTCTCTCGGCACACATGCACCAGACAAAAGAAAACTTGGATGTGGTGTGCGCCATTCCCGAGGACCGAATCATGATTGAGACAGGTCTCTCTCTCTCTTTAATCTTTATTACTACTGTTAATACTTTTCCTCACGCAACTCCACCGCCGTCCAGATGCGCCCTACTGCGACATTCGTAACACGCACGCTGGCGCAAAGCTCGTCAACACCAAGTGGCCGAGCGTGGTACGCTGTCTCCCCTCAGCTCTTGCCGCCCAACATGGCTGACCCTCGACTCACTATCCTGCATCGCGCTGCTAGGATCGCAAGAAGCACGACGTCAGCAAGATGGTGAAGGGACGCAACGAGCCCTGTGCCATCAAGTACGCTTGCGATTTTCATGCTGTTGTATTGATTGCGTCTTGTTTATTAACATTATTGTGAAATTGTGACAGGCAAGTAATGGAGGTGGTGGCTGGCGTCCGTGGAGTGAGCGTTGATGAGCTGGCCGCCAAGATCCACGCCAACACACGACAAGTGTTCTTTCTTACCGCTTAAAATCGATGAGCAGGGCTATGTAGCGAAGCAGGGCGATGCTGGCGCAGCAATGAAGTTCCTTGTTGAAATGCAGTGCAAGGAAGACCGCCAGTGGGCCACGGCCAGGCGCAGGAGCCTGGCCGGCGTTGGGACTCTGCTGGTGTTGCAGCGGGCTGTAGCCGCCGGTCTGCTGCGAGCCGCCAGCCCTGCCGTAGGCATCGATATAGCCGCCCTAGACATGTCAGTGCGCCATCTTACATCAGGCCTCCCAAAAAGCTGCTTATATTGGCTTTGTCTCACATTAAAGGTCGATTGCACATCGACATTGGCAATGGCCAAATGCATATCCTTGTTACTCTTCTTTTTCTAATATAGGGCAATGCTGGCGCAGCAGCAATGAGGTTCCTTGTTCCTCAAAGGGTCTCCTCATCAGCGGGTGGCGCGGCTCCACAGACACAGCCCGTTCGTCCAAGCTCCTCAACAGTAAAATGACATGCGAGTAGAGGTCTTAATAATTCATCTCACTTCGACCTTTGTTCCCATAGACGTCGACTCTGTCCTAGCCCTGCTCAACATGACGTTATGTGTGGCTAGGCGGATGGAAACATTGACAGCTCAGCGAAGGCGGTCTGAGGACGTCTAAGTCTAAGGACGTCGAGTGCAAACCTAGCCACCCTTTTAACCTGAGCCTCTTTTCCGTATCTTTTGCTTCATTCCTTGCATTGCATTGCAACAATCCCAAAAGGAGTGATACTGTAGAAGCAGCCATTCTAAGATGGCTCACGACGTGGCGGTTTGATCAGAACCCGCGCGGATCTAGACCCGTGACCTCACCGGAACCACAGACTACCAATCGCCAAGCGTATACACAAAATTCCTTGGCCCAGATTTGGATTGCACGTCAACAAAGTGAAATATACGCGAAATTGTGTTCCACCCCAATGCGCAATCAGAGATCTCAGTCCCTTGTGCGTTCCTAGACGCTTAATCGACAAACACGATCATAGCCACTGACAATCAAACAATCAGCCTCAAAAGTCTCGAGCGAGGTCAGTCAGCCATCTTCTTATCCACACCCTCACCGCACAACTACTACCCGCCCTACTACCCGACCTTACAAGACTTACCAAGGCCACCAGTACCCTCTGCAAAAGATACGGATTATGAGCACACCCCTGCCCTTGTCAAGTTTCGCCTTTGTCAACGTCTACGTGCCGCGCCGCTGTGCCTGTGTAAGTCTGAGTTAAGGTGCTCAGACTGGACTTGTGCGTGTGTGTTTATGCAGGCGCGCCATGGAGTCGATGACAGAACAGCAAGAAGAAGCAACGATGAGCTGAACCAAAGATACGGCTTATGAGCACCCCTTCCGTCCTTGTCTAGTGTTGCCGCTGTCGAGTGCTTCGTATGCCGTTTGTTGTGAATTTGGTGCTCAGACTGGACTCGTGTCTCGATCGTGTGTTTGCGCAGGCAGCGTTGTATTCGGAGCACCAAGTTGAGCCGCTTGCACGTTCGCCAGAAGCGAGGAAGGTACGTTTGTAACGGTTATTCCAAGCAATAAAGTCTGCCCAGATTATTGTCGATTTGGTTTCGAACAAGATCTTTTTGCTTTCATTTTCCTGATGGACGGCAAGGCACGGCCAAAGGTGTGGGGGCGGTAAGACCGGCACCAAACGGACAGGACGTCATATCCCCCAAAAAGACGTACAGGAAGGATGCTGCGTCGATGGCATGACTGGAGCTGGCAGAGCTACCTGCGCCGCTCCAATATGCTGCTCCTGCAGGCCGCCCCAGCCCTACAGTCGGAATCGAGCCTTGAAGCCGCCATCGATGTAGAGGTGCCGAGAAGGGGACCGCAGCGCTGTTCGGCCGTGTAGCCATACAGAAGCATGCACTGTCGGCGGGGCTTGCTGCAAGGGCAAGGAGAGGGACCTCGAAGAAGGCAGTGGGGATGAGGCAAGCCAAACAGCCTGAGCGTCTCCATGCTCAGGTGGGGTGTGGACGTGAGCGGTAAGATGATGGGCGGCGAGGCCATTATGGACGCTGCGGCCGAGGTGACCGTCGAGTGCTGCCGCCTGTGCCTGGAGGCCGACGGGTGCTGTCACCAGCTGAGTTGTGCGGCGCTGTGCTGTCTGCAAGTACTCGGACCCAGTTCTAGAACGTCCACCGATGCCTCTCGAGACTTAAATGGCGAGCAGGAGATCTACCTCTGTTTCGAGAGGCTAGAACATCCGTCGACAGCCACTGGCGCCTTCAACAGGTGCTCTGGCGTGCATCTGGATCTGAGCGGCTCGACTTTGCCGACTGCTCGCTGACCGTGGAGCGAACCCTCAGGCGGAACCCGGCAATCGTTGCCGTGGTGGTGAGGTTAGTCTCCCACCTTTAACTAAGCACGGACAGGCGCAGGCTCAGCAATTGACTCCAACCAACCCCACACGTAATTCAGCGCCACCTTTGACTCGCGGCGCACCGACGAGACAGTCACATGTGAAGGACATATGTGCCCTTGGCTTCGGCGCTGAATTGGCATCGCCCGCATCGCCACGTGCCTGGTCCTGCGCGTGTCGCCTCTGCCAGGTTGTGCGGCGGCGGACCTGCCGGCAACACTGGCCGAGCTCGAGCGCCTGCCGGGCATCGTTGGCGTGGTGAACTGCTTCTCTGGCAGGTTTCTGTTCTTGGTTTGAATCCACCTGAAAAGATATCAAAAAATAGTTAGTGAGTAAAAAATGACATTCCTCCTTCCTCCTCCTCATCCTCCTCCTCCTCACTCCTCACTCTCGTCCTTCCTCTCCAGAGGTCTGCCAATGTGTTCAAAGGCCCACCTAATGTTGCTCACTCATGTTGCCCACCCAATGTGGCTCACACTGCCATGATGCCACAATCAGGGAGCAGAAAGCACATCCTGACTGCACAAATCCCTAAACAAAACAGCAACCCTTTTGTGTGCACAGAGTTTGTACAGCAGTGCCTCTGAGCCAAGAGCCCCTTGAGGCATCCCAGTTTGCATAGGCAAGAGCTCATCATCTTGTTTGCTGCAGATAGGCTTCCTTCTGCTTTTCTCAACTGTGCAGATCCTTCAATTCATGTGCTGTAGGTCTTCAATTCATGTGCTGTAGGTGGTCTTGAACTCCCTGTGGGTGGGCCTGTTGGATGTGTAGCCATGGCACAAAAAGAGCTCAGACATTGGTGAGATGTAGTTAGCTTCTCATTACCATTTTAATAAATAAAGGGAAAAACTGGATGTGGCGAGGGGCAACACCAAATAAAGTAAAAATTTCGCTAAAGATTCAAGTAATGCTTCTGCGCAGGACGTTCTGTACTCTTGCACATCAAAAGAAAACTTCATGCGCGGTGGACAGCCACAGCTCCCTTGATTAAATCCAAAGTCGATTTATTGCTTCTGCTCCTCTGAGTCCTCTCAAGGTACCTCTCTTGCTATGACATTTTTTGTTTGAACCTTGGGATGGGACAACCCAAGTATAAAAAACCACGTCATGAGCCCCCGCTCAATTCATTACCACCCCTGACACGATTCGACACACCCTCAAACAAATTCATTCACTCTAGCAAGATGGAAACCACCGAGGCGATGGAGAAGTGGAAGATGTTGGCCCCCCCAAGAAGGGAACCCACTTGACCCCCCCTGAGTCATCCCAACCTGACGCATCCCAAGCAGGCACCCAACTGGACCTGTCCCAACCCAGAGCCCTCCCTGCCCTGTCTCAGCCAGCTGGACTGGGCCCCCCCAACCCAGACCCGACAAAATCTAATCCCCCAGCAGCAGCTGGACTGCACGCATCATTCATAGAGCTACTCTGACGCACTGCTGCTCAGGCGTCATCCCAGCCCAAGCCCTCCTGCCCCCTAGGGAACTGGCCTTATGGCTGTCCCACCCAATCCACCGGCAACCACTCCTATTCATCTTCCTCTGGTCCAACCCCACCAAACCCCGCCCCCCACCCATCATATGAAGACGTCCTCACCTGCACCATTGAGAAGCTGGTCCAAACCAAGGAGGATCGGAGGGCCATCATGTCAAAAATCCCCAGCACCGAACTGTCCATCATCCAATCTATTGCTGCCAAGGCCTGTGGAATCCAAGTTGACAATACCGATGACCCTGAGCTCTTGGACGTTGTCGTAGCCCAGAACGTGGTCACTGACTTCAGCATCATCAGGTCCATGTTCTCCCTGATCCCAGGCTTCAACTCCAAAAACACTGTCCTCAACGAAAAGGACAAGGTGATCATCATCGCGTTCAACTACCCCTCTGGTCGCACCATGGCCCTCAAGCTTGTCAAGGCCAGCTTCCCAAGCTGGATAGTTCTCAACATCCCCATCCTGGAAGACACTGACTGCATGTGGAACTCCACCCACATGGCATACATCCACTCACTGTCAATTGTTGAGGAGGACATCTATGTGGTCTCCCCCACGCCGGTCTGCCACATCACCAGCAAGGATAATAACATCATGGTTTTGTTCTTCTTGGAGAGACACCTTGAAGAGTTCCTAGAGGTTGGCAGCATCGTCAAGGATGGTATTCCAACTCCCATCACAAGGTCCTACATTGGAGTGACTGCCATCAAGCTCCAGCTCCACAGCCTCCTGTATGAGGTCAAGTCCAGGCATGTCCAGAAGTGGCTGACAAAAGCCAATGTCCCTTTTAAAAAGGTAGAGCTCGCCCAGAACTGCGCAAATGGAGGAGGCCTGGGCTTCACCTGGATCACATTCAGCTCCCAAGAAGAAAAGCTTGCAGCTATGACCACTGCCATTACCACGGTAACAAAAAGGGCATCAAGGTCCTCTCCTGGTGTGACCCAACAGATGAGCTGGCCTTGGATGAACCCCTCCCCCCCCAGCCCCAACCCCAACACCAGCCCAATCGGGGCCAACCCAGAACTCATGGCCTCTGAGACTGCGACCCGGGGGGTCATGATTGGTGCGCTGAATGTCCAAGGAGGCTTCTCAGCCAAACTCCCTTTTGTGACTCATGTCTTTAACAAATACAACCTTGATATTCTTGTCCTCACAGAAACCAAGCTCTTTGCAGAGGAATGGCCCTTCCTCACCCCCCCCAACGTCCTTGTCACACACAACTCGCCCAAACGTGGGGACTGCCCCCGCACAGGAGGCACTGCCATTTGGTACAAGCATGACCTTGAATGTCATGTGCAAGTCATGGACCCCCTCCCTGACCTCCTGTACCAAAATGTGATTGTCAACCTCCACTGTAAAGGGGGAGGTAACACGTTCATCATTGGCATTCATGGCCCTAACAGACGAAAAAACAACAACCAGTTCTTTAAAGATGCCTTGTCCCCTAAAGTAGAAGAGCTACACAAACGTGGCGAAATCATTGGAGATCTCAACGCATACACCAAGAAAATCAACTCAGCCAACCCTAACGCCAACATGTACACTGGCCTCCGCTTCCTCTCCAAGACACACACACTCTCCAATGCCTTCCAGTGCCTCCACCCACGGGCAGTGGAGTACTCTTGGAGCCAACCAACCCAGAACAGAGGCCAGGCATCCAGAATTGACACAGCTTGGACCTCCTCCACCATCAAACCTGCCTCAGCCTTCCTCACTTCAGTAGGCGTTCCCACCAACCACAAACTCTTCACCATGCACTGGCAGTGGGGCAAACGAAAGTCCCTTCCCCCTCCCCCACCCTCACGCCCCAAACTACAATGAGCACTCAACCCAGAACAAGCAGCTGACCTAAACGCAAAGCTTCAGTTAAACTTCACGCACTGGTCACAATTCCCCCTTGCTCTCACTAGCGCAGCGCACCACTCACCCCGACCACCACCCAAACAACCCCACATGCCGCTCAAAGCGGTACCTCTGGCAAGAAACGTGTATAAAGCTGTAAAAATAGCCAAGTCGGTGGCCCAAGGCGAAACGCCCTCCTCCCCCCAGGTCTCATTCCTCTCTGCACACGGGGCTTCTGCATGTTCAGCCCACTCCCTCGCCCATAAACTAAAAAAGGACTTCCACTGGGCAGTTCAGCTCAATGTAAACGACCACATCAAAAAGTTCATCCTGGCCAACCAGCGTGAGGCCCACCTTCAGTCCAAAAAGTTCTACAATAAAATCAAGTCGTACCTTAAACCAAATATCTCCACCCTCCCAAGTAGCATAGAGCTTGTGGATGGCTCACACCTCACCTCCCCCAAAAAAGTCCTTCTTGCAACAAAGGAGTTCTGGGCTGCCATGTATGCAACCCCTCCACCCCTCCCATCTTCCCTACCCTCGTGCTACTCCCACAGGCAACACCAGGTCAGCCCAGAGGACTGTGCATCCCTTACAGCCGACATCTCTCTTATGGAGCTTGACTCAACCATCACCTCCCTCAAACCAAACTTGGCCCCAGGTACAGACGGGATCCCCTATGAACTGTTCAAACATCTTGACAAGGAGAGTCGCTTAATCCTCAGAAACACCCTCAACGAGGCCATGACAGCTGTGGAGCTCCCCCCCTCCTGGCTGTTGGCCTCTGTCACCACAATCTTCAAAAAAGGTAGCCCTCACCTCCTACAAAACTACCGCCCCATCACACTGTGCCAAACCACATACAAGCTCCTCTCACTCATCATCTATAACCACCTCTATCAAATTGTTGAACAGCAACTCATCTTGTCGCCCAGCCAAGCAGCATTCTGGAAACACTTTTCCACCTACAACCACATCATCACCCTTAAGTGCCTCGTGGAAGAGGCCCACGCCAGAGACCTCCCCTTACACGCAGCCTTCCTCGATTTAGAAAAGGCATACAACTCACTCCCCCACAAGGCCATCCCACTCACCCTGTCCTACTATGGGTTCAATGAGGCTTGTACCAACTTGGTCTCTAAGCTGTACACGGGCACCATCACCACAATCTCCACTAAATTTGGCCCTACCCCCCCATTCCCAGTCAACAGAGGGGTCAAGCAAGGTGACCCCCTGTCACCCCTCATTTGGAACCTCTTTATCAACCCCCTCATGGACACCCTGCTAGCGTCCAACACAGGCTACACTCCAGCAGAAGGTGGCCCCATAGGTGGCCTGATCTTCACTGATGACACCTCCCTGTTGTCATCATCAGCTGCCGGCCTCGCTAAACTGTTTGAAGTAGTTACCAAGTTCTGCGACTTCCACGGTGTCAAAATCAACCCCACCAAGTCAGTCGCCACTTGTACAAAAGGGCCCCTTCCCCTCCTCCTCTGGCAAGACACGCCCATATCTACTACCTCAGACTCTGACCGCACCATCCAGTACCTGGGTGTGGATATAAGCTTCACCAATAAAGCTCCAAACTGGGACAAGCGAATCAGCTCTTATAAAACCACCATCAACGAAATCAAACGCCGCCCATTCATGGCAGACACCAAGTCCCTCTTGATCAACTCATATGCCATCCCAAAACTGCTCTATGCTGCCAGTGTGTCCCCCATGCCAGTCAGAACCACAAAGGCTGTGGACCGCCTCAACAGGCACACCCTCATGCCAACCATGGGAATCTACCGCTCTTACAACATAAGTGTTATGCATGGGGACGGTGGTGTAGGCCTTGGCCTCACTCACATCACCAACAAACAAGACGCCTTGTTCATGGACACCATCATCAAGCTGGCCAACCAACAAGACTCTCTGGCACAGAGAGCCATCATCAGCAATCTCAAAATATACAATGGGCACTTCCTTCCCCTCCCAATCCACCACATCCCCCCCAGGAAAAACCCACACCTGCACACTATCAACGCCCTCCTGCTCGTGGCCAAACAACAAAACCTCTCACTTCTGTCCCCTATGCTCATCCACTCCACCAACCCAAGAGAGCAAGGAGTAGAACCGGCAACGCTCCTCCAAGCAGACATCCTCGGAAACAGCTGGCCAGCCCCACCCTCAAAAGCACCACCCACGTCCCAAGCCACATAAAGGACAAACTGGCTAAAGACCCTGAGAAATGGGCGCCAATCATAAAGGACCTCAAGCTTCCCATCCTCAAAGAAGAAGCCTTTATCCTTAATGACATGGCGGACAGGCTGGCCAATAAAGGCCGCTCCAGACAGCCCGCCTCCAAACAAGACCTTGTGATGGCACTCCCCCACACCGTCCTCATGGTCTTTAACGAGTCCATCGCCACCCTCTCCCCCAGCAGATCACTCCCAGCCCAGTGGCGCCAGGCCTTCCTCCCCCCCATTAAACACGCACTACCCCACAAAACCATCCACTCGGCAGCCTCGCCAGCACTGTACTGTTTCTTCCTCAGAGCAGCGTACAAACTCCTCCCCCTTCGTAACAACGTACACAAACGGTCTTCAAACCCGCGCCATGGTACCCCATGGTGCCTGTACTGCCTCATTAACCACGGCCTCACTAGAACCGAAACCCGCCGCCACCTGTTCGTGGCCTGCCCAGCCCACGACCCCACCTGACTCACAGCCAAAATCGCACACTCTTCCCTCCTCCCCTACCCATCACAGACCTCCTTCAACACTCTCGAAACCTGGATGGGTATCGCAAACCCGGGAACGGATCCACCCCCCCTACAGAAGACAGAAAAGGCCCGCCTCACCCTCCTGGAGGCTAGCCACAAAATGTACCAAGACCGAAACACCTACCTGCGCCGTATCCACCACTTTACACCTCCCACACCGCCAGCCCCTCCTCCAGTAACGCCTCAGTCCTGAACTGAGCGCCTGGAAAGGGACGGTCCTCCGGCCCAAAAGGGTCGGCTCTCTTTTCCCCCATAGTTTTCCCTCACGAAGGGTTTTGCCGGGGTTTTTAACGAGGCCGATCCAACGACCGCCGACCTGTACCGCACCCGACCCTACCATAACCATCACCTAGACACCCAACGACCAAGAAGCTGCCACACGGTTTCGCACGAGCAGGCTGTCGGAATTTGCAATTCAGTGACAATTTTTGTCCACGACTAGGCTCGAAAATAAACCCTTTACCTACCCACCTTGCACATCAAAAGAAGAGCGTACGTTCTTTTGATCAAAAGGAAGAACGAGGAAAGGACTGGGTCAACCTCAATAGGTAGATGGAGAAGGAAAAAAGAAACCAGAGAGTGCCGAGAGGAGGTGGGGCCGCTAGGAGGGGAGGAAAGGCCGCCCGGGGAGGCGCTTCCGCGGCGTACGTCCCTTCAGCTACCGAGACAGCTCCCTCCTCGGCTCCCGCTGCGCGTTCCTCTTCATCGGCCACAACTTTTTCCGTGGGCCGCAAGGTTGTGCTGGCGACCACTGACACCGGCGTAGGTGCGTCATCGGCCTCCCTCTTGCAAAAGTAAAGATTATGCAACAAATATATAAATAAAATAAATACAGATCCCTATGCGCTGCGGCAGAGCCCAGCAGTGCTGCTCTCCGACGAAGTTGTGCGCCAGTTCATCGTCGAGGGATACCTCGCCCTTCAGCCGTCGGCCCTGCCCGCCAGCTTTCACAACAACCTCTACGCCCGGGTAGACGCTCTCCCCAGGTGCTCTTACACTGGCGGGCACCTAACCCAACTCTCTCGATCTCTCTTTCTCTCTCGGTAGGTTGATGCGCTCAACTCGAGGTTCAAGGACAACGTGGGCAACAACATCCTGCCCACACTGCCGGAGCTGGACCTCGTGTTCGATGACCCCACCATTCGAGGTTCAGCGCCCAGCCCGTTATGTGTTTGCGCGCAGTTCTAGTCGATCTCACGCGCTCTTTGGTGTGCAGGAGCGCTGGAGAGCGTGCTGGGGCCGGGATATATGATGCATGCACACCGACACTGTCACGATAGGTGAGACCAACGTATTTACACCGTATCTATTGTTTTACTTATCTATGCATGAATGTTGCTCACAGGCGGCCCGGTACACGGGCCCAAGAGTGGCACAAGGACAGCTATTGGGGTTTCAACACCATACGCCACCACTACCCGAGGTGGCTCATGGCCATGTACTATCCCCAGGACACCACGCTCAGCATGGGCCCCACTGGCCTCCTCCCTGGTACACGACTTTCACATGCCGACTCGTTCTTTGCCGCGTGGTGCCTGCCATGGCTGATGATCATCGTCAACAAGGAACCCAGTACAACTCGCTGCCTATCGAAAAGAATCGACACCTCAAGTCCAGCGAGATCCCGGCTGCCTGGGCCACGGGCGAGTACCCGGCCACATGCAAGGCCGGTGCGGCCTAGCTCACCTTCTCGTTGATTGATCATTTATCTATATAGCTATTTATTTATTTCTTTGATTTAATAGATTTAATTGATTTATTAAGAGTTTTTCTACTCACGTTGACGGCTTGTGAGTAGGGACGGTGGTGTTGATCCACTACGATCTGTGGCACGCCGGGCTGGAGAACTACAGCACCGACCCGAGCCACCCGCGGTTCATGTTCAAGTTCCAATTCGTTCGCATGCAGGTCAGTCAACGTTGGTTTGTGCGTGCATGTGGGGGCCCACAGGCGACCACCGCTCACCGGCGTGCATGGTGTGTAGGAGCCCACGGGGCCGTCGTGGGACGTGGCTCCCGGCGGGCCCTCCCCCTGGCTTCCCGAACATTCGGGTGGCAGGGCTCTCACTCCCCTGTATCAGGAGGTGTGGGACTGGTACCAACGCCTTCGCGCTTTCTCCCGGATAAAAGCCTCCCCTCTGACTTGCGGCGCCTCTCCAGGCTGTGTGGGGGGCGAGTGGACAGCTCGGGCGGCTCCGCCGCATGGACGTCCGATGAGGAGCGACAGGCGACCATCGCTGCTCTGTCCAGCACCACGGTCGAGGGCGAGGTGGCCCGCCTCGCAGCAGCCTACTTGCTCGCCCAGGTGACCTGTCCCCTCCTCAATCGATCCATCAACCGCGTCGAGTGGGCTGACCCCAACTCTGGCTTCACTGAACCAGAAAGGGGCGGTGGTGCCGCTGGTGCGTGGCTTCACGTCGAGCGAAGACTGCGTTGTGCGTTCATCGGCCTACGGTCTTATTGCTGCCGCTCGGCGCAACCATGAGGCGGTCATCGCCGCGCTCGTGGACAACATCAAGCCGCGACAGCAGCAGCAACACCACACCACTCCCGCCTACGCGGTCTTTGCGCTGGGCGAGATCGGCAGGCACGAGGCCTTGAAGCCCTTCAGCAAGCTGCTCATCCACGTCAAGGACGTCGAGGTGAAGCGGGCGATGGCCGAGGCGCTGGGAGGCATCGCGGGCGGGCAGGAGGCGGTCGTCGTCTCATCGCTGCTCAGGCTGGGCACCGAGCGGGACGACCAGACGC
>JANDJZ010000787.1:0-18327 GCA_027943245.1 Acanthamoeba sp. SK_2022b | reverse complement strand
AATTCTGGTACGACGCACAGCACAGCACAGCACAGCACAGCACAGCACAGCACAGCACAGCACAGCACAAGCGCACATGGAAGGCCTGCACTGAACTGCTATCTCTCTCGCGCGCAAAAGAATACGAGCGGTTGGTCGAGCAGCAGCTGCCCTCAAAGACAACGTCGCTGTGGAGCCATCTCCTCGCCGGACGGGTAACCCCCCTCAATCTGCCAAACCAATCTCTTCCATCTCCGTTTCCGTCTCCATCATCTTTCTCGTGTCTTCATCTTTCTGGCGACTGACTGCGTATCGTGCATCCGTGGTGGCGGTGGATCGAGAGCAGCAGTACAACAATCCGACGTACGACGCCAAGGCGACGGCCGGCATCCTGGACCCCTCCTCGAAGCATGTCAAGCTGTGGACCAAGGCACACTTCCCCTTCCTCGAGATCTCGTGATCTCGTCCTCGGTCGAGAGCCAACAGCAGCAGCAGCAGCGGTGAGGTAGTTGAAATGAAGTAAACGGTGTAATCGAGATTCACAGCGGGCCTGACAACAACTGCAAGTTTTGTGTACACGGCAAAGCATGCTATGCTGGCGGGTGCCATCAAAGGCATGACCTCGTTGGCCTTGCAAAAAGAAGTGCTGTAACGCGCTGGTAGTCGACGTACACACGCCAGACAACACGCAACACATCCAACGCACACTCAACGTGCGTTCTATTTTTGATTTGCATTAAATTGCTGAACATTGACCTCAGCTCCTTTCCTTGCCCTTCGCCGTCGTTGTAGGAGTCCTCACCTCTTCTACATCTCCAGAAGCCTTGCTTTGTCGTGACGCGTTCGTCGTGATGTTCATCTCCACAGCACCCTCCTCTGCTTCATCATCTTCCTCTTCGCCTTCTTCGTCTTGATCGTCGACAGCGGTGTATCGCTCCTGCACGGCGGCGAACTTGTCGTATTGCCAGGTGGTGGCGCTGCTCTCCATGAGAGTCATGATTGAATCGTTGCCCGGGATGAACGACCCGTACACGTAGCCGTTCGTCTTGTCGATCATCTTCACCAAATTGTACACGCTCTCCTTGTCCTACCACACGCACACGACCACGAGGCGACGGTGAGCCACACGCAGTTATGTGCGGTGTGTGTGTGTGTGTGTGTGTGTGTGTGTGTGTGTGTGTGTGTGTGTGTGTTGTACCTGAATGTTGAGTGTAGTGAAGGAGACGAGGGAGTAGTCGTCGATGAGCGAGACGAGGGCCTTGTTGAGACTCCCGTACTTCTTGCCGAACGGGTCGGCGTCGAGTCGGTCCAGCAGGTACTCCAGATCGCCCACGTCGGCAAAGAACTCCAGATCGAACGCTGTTTGCGCGCGCTCGTGAGCATCACTATGGCGTTGCGTTGTGGTGTGGTGATGTGCGCACCGAGCTTGCCATATTTCTCTACGAGATCGATCTTGGAGAGGACGTTGATGTGAGGCAGCTCGAGGTGGAGCATCGTGGAGAGGGAGAGCAGCACGGCCGAGATGTAGGTCGACGGCACGCTGCAGTAGTACGAATCGATCAAGTGCAGCCCGCACAGCTGTCCCACAAAACAATTAATAAGTATTAGCATTTTAATTAAAAGAATTTGTCTTGAATAATGAAACAAATAAGTTGGGTTTATTCAAGATGAATGAATGAATGAATGAATAAATAAATAATTTGGGAATGTGCGATGCGTATCTGTCCGCACAGTTAATACTACGGCTGTGCAGTCATCAGACACCGGTTGTAGTGTTGCCACCACACGATGCTCTTGGACGAGGAACGAGGAAGAGTGACCAATTGGGTTGGGTCCAATCTCCCAGAGCTCGTCCATTTCACGATTATATTCATAAATATAAACACGTTAAATATAAATTAACTAATTTGAACGAACACCACTACACGAACATAACGAGATGACCTGATAAAGAAGTGCAAGCGTGGGAACGACAAAAGTTATGGGAGAGCAGAAGAGGAAGAGAAGAGGAGGAGGGACGAACCCGGATGCCCCATCGCTGGACGTGGTCGACGATGCGTCGCATGCTCGTGTGGTTGGTGTAGAGTTCGGCCTGGCCCGGCGTGTCAAAGAGTAGATAGTGTTCTGTATTGTGCGCGCGGCTCGATGGTTAGCGCATGCTGTACTGGAGCACTGCTGGACACAGGGAGTCACCTTTGAACGGTTGCAGCTTCTCGTGCAGCCAGTCCATGTTCTGTTCCAAGTACTCCATGCAGTAGATCAACCCTTGTTGCGTTGTGGCGCCGCGAGCCGTCAGCCGACCGTGGAGTCACGTTGTGCAAGGAGGTGCGGCTGAGACAAGCAGGTGATGTGTACCTCCGTTGGGACCGAGCCCCAGTCGCTCCATGACGTCTGGAAGGGTCACCAGCTCCCTCATGTCGATGCCACACTCATATCTGCAGGATCGCCATTTCATGAGCGGCTACACTACTCGCTACCCATGAGGGTGCTGAGGAGTACGTACGGTAGAGCATCGTTGGCAGGATCAAGATTTATAATGCACACCTTCCTGTAGCGGATCGAGACATGAGCTTGGGCACTGCTCCGATAATTTGGGTTGAATTTGAGAGGCAAAGGTGGGACCTGCCCATGGCGGTGAGGAATTGGGACATGCCGTTGCAGTAGGTCGTTTTGCCTGACCCTGGTGGCCCGATCACCCATTGACCGAACGACATCTTGATTGGTGTATTTTCTTTCTTTTTAAATCAAAATATCACGCTAAAAACAACTTTCCGTTTTCTTTCGCAGGCGATTCGCATCGCCCATCCTTCCGTTCCACCTGAGACAGCCGAAGATGGCGGACGAAGCACTAAATCAGCGACTTAATGACGGCGCTCAATGTACGTGCCACCGTTTGTGCATCACCTCCTCGCCCTAACTTGAATACAAAAATTTGTTCATTTTCCCAATTTTTTAGTTTTCGATGGCATGCTGTCGTTGATCCCTCCGGCCTTCTACTTTCCTCCTGAAGAGGACCTCGAGCGCGTACCTACTCTCACTTTACGCGACTAATCGCGATTTCCATCCATTTTAAACAATCTTATCTTCATTTTATGCAGTACTTTGTGTACCGCACGGGTGACGTGCGCGCCAAGCCCAGAGAGGACGCCGTCCAAAAGTCCGTCCGTGCCAGGGTGCGTGCCCCTCCCCCCGCTTATTCTGGCCATCTACGCATGCGATGCGATGTGTGTGCTGATCTTATGCTGGGCTTGGCGTCGCGCGACAGTTGAATCCGGCCAACCACTACTCGGTGCCTCGGATCCAGGAGATGCTGCTTCAGGAGCGCATCGCCGGCATCAACTTCAACAGCGATAATGAGGAGGAAGACGAGGACTACGATGACGACGTAGACGGCCAGCAGGCCTCCTTCATGATGTCCCGTGCCGACGACGACGACGATGAGGATGAAGAAGACGATATGAATCAGGACCTTGAAGAGGAGGAAGACGAGGACGAGGTCGACGAGAACGATCACGAGAAGGAGGTGAAGCTCAGCGCGGCCAAGGGGCGCGCCAAGAGTGTCAACGAGCTGCGCGAGCGGCTGCAGGCCCGCCTGGCCGAGCTCAGGGCCAAGCGCGGCGCCAACGGCGAGGAGTTCGAGGAGGATGAGGACGACCACGCGGCCAACGGTCGTCGCGCCCAGGTGGCTGCGGCGGAGGAGGCCGAGCTCAAGGCGGCCGTGCTCAACAAGCGCCTGGCCAAGAACAAGCCCAAGACCAAGGACGACAAGCAGAAGCAGAAGGACAAGAAGCAAGCCGACAAACAGAAGAACAAGAACAAGCCCACGACGACGAAGAAGACCGCGTCGGGCAAACAGAAGGAGGAGAAGCCCGACAAGGCCAAGGGCAAGGAGTCCAAGAAGGCGGAGAAGCCGCCCAAGAAGAAGGCCAAGAAGGAGCCCGTGAAGGAGAAGGAGGGCGCGGCCAACGGCACAACCACGCCCGAAAAAAAGAAGGAAAAGAAGCAGGAAAAGAAGGAAAAGGAGAGCGACTCGGCGCCGACGACCAAGAAGAAGAGCTCGAAGAAGGCGGCCGACGCGAACGGCGGGCTCGAGTTTGGTCAGCTCGACTTTGGCAGCGACGCGCCATTGCCCACCTACCTGGCCAAGAAGCGAAAGCACGAAAACCGCAAGCTGCTCCTCGAGAAGGTGCCGCTCATGCCCCACACTCCTCCGCATCGACAACCCACACGTCTCCTCTTCTCTGTCCCTCCCCCCTCACACACACACACACACACACACACACACACACACACACACACACACACACACACATGCCTCCTCCTTCAGGTCAAGAAGCAGAAGCAGGACGCCGAGGTCGCGGAAGAGAACCCGCGAGTGCAGAAGAAGCTCGAGAAGCAGGTACGGCCGCCGCGTGCCAACATCAATGTCGCAGCGTCGCCCAGGCCGCATGCCATTGCGAGAGTCTCGCCAGGCCGTTTTGATGGCCAACCACCTCTCTCTCTCTCTCTCCGTGTGTGTGTCTAGGCGTGGGACAAGGCGCTGGCCAAGGCCTCGGGCGAGAAGGTGTTTGACAATGAGGCCCTCCTCAAAAAGAGCATCAAGCGCGACGAGCAGAAGAAGAAGAAGAGCGCTGCTGCCTGGTACACACCACACCACACCACACCACACCACACCACACCACACCACACCACACCACACCACACCACACCACACCACACACAGAGAGAATCTTAATGCGAGTGCGTGTATGCGTGTGCGATTAACAGGAAGGACCGAGAGTCGGAGGAGAAGAAGAGGCAGGAAATGAAGCAGAAGAAGAGGACGGAGAACATCAAGGCCTACCTCGAGAAGAAGAAGGAGCAGAAGTTGGGGAAGAAGGCCAAGCCCAAGACCCGAGCCGGCTTCGAGGGCAAGAAGAAGAGCTTCATCAACGAAGCCTGAGGCCCTCCCTCCCTCGCAGAACGTTGTATCTTGTACTGCAGTACCTGAAGTAGATCTGCCTCGAAAGTGCGGCGCTGGAGTTTGGCTGCGAGCTTGGAACGCGAATAGGTGGTGTAGCGCCGCATGTCGTTCAGGCTCGGGTCGGAGACGAGCCCGAATTATGAGCGAGCTCCTCAATGTACGTTCATAACATCACACATAGCACAACGAGCCTGGCAGAACTCATCGTGGGGCAAGCGAGTAGGTGAGACATTGAGCCTGCCCGGCGCCGACTCCTTCACAAATGAGCCTATCATGGAACTGGGCACTGACGCCCCACTGTGGTGGGTAGAAGGAGGCAGATGTGAAGGTGAAGGTGAGAGGGAGAGACAGGCCGATGGAGAGGGGCTTGATGACATCGACGGTGAAGGACTCGGAGAGGGAGAGGAAGATGGAGAGGGGCTTGGCTGAGCGGCAAAGCAACTCAGGTCAGTCCGAAAAACATAGCTCAGCTGACCCCAGCTAGAAGCCGAAGAAAGGCACGTCGAGAGGAGATCGTTGCAAAACCCCAGGGCGCTGAGGTCGGATCCAGCATCGAAAGCGTACCCGCGGTTGCCAGTGCCATCGTTGCAGAAGGCCAGCCAATAGGTAGTGCCTGGATCGAGAGCAGGCGGATTGCTGAAGGTGGCTGTGACGGCAACTGAAGTACCGGTTGTTGGCAGGAGAGTGCTAATGTCTACGGAAGCCAACTCGGCGCTCGATGCGACGTCGATGATGTAGGCAGATGCGGTGAGGGGCGTAGAGCCAGACCAAACGGTGAGATAGTAGGTGAAAGAAGTGACGTTCGCTGCTCCAGTGAACAGGTTGCAGTAGCATCTGGAGTTTAATCCGCCCCATTGGTTCACATAGAAAGTCCCAGGAACGGTACCCCAGTCAGTCACTGGCTAGCGTCTGACCTCTTGAATCCATTGATCGCCGCACGTGCCCACACATCACCTACACACCACCAGACAGCGTCACCTACACACCACCAGACAGAGCAGACTATGTTGATGTTGGTGTTGGGCGCTTGTTGTCAATGTAGTGCTCCTAAGTGGCCTCGTTCCACCACGGTGGCCACTATCCACCATCGCAGCTGCAGAGACTGTAGCTGTGTTCAACACTGGTGCCCCAAGGAGCGCAAGTGCCACGAGCGGTGCCTTCGCCCAAAGCACCACACCACCTCGACCGAGGGTGCCCCAAGGAGACCACCACGCAGAGGCGCACTACGACTGAGAGGCGTACCACTCCCCAGCGTACCACCAGCGAGGAGGGCAAGACCACCGCCGAGAAGCCGTGCGACGACGACCGCCCGGGCGGCCAGTGGAAGGACGGCAAGGCGTGCTGCCCGCGCAAGTTCGGCTACCAGTGGTTCTACAGGGATGGTCGCGGCTGCTACCCGATCGAGCTCGACTGCGGCGTCTACTACGCCGACGGCCAGGGGGGCTGCTACCCGGACGAGAAGGGCAGTACGCAAGTGCCATCCCGAATGTGATGGCGGCTATGACTACTAAGCAAGTCTGAAGTATGATTCCATGTTTTTCTGGATGATCAGTATCCTGTTGTTCATCAGCTTCCCACCGTTGTTTTAACCTTGCATAAACCTTGCGTCTACTTCACCCTCATCCTCCTGTACGCGGTGTCTGCCAGTTTCGTTGGCTTCTCGCAAGGCCAACAGCACTGCGGGATGAGTTGGGAAAATGCAGAGCTAGCACACAACGCAGGAGATGGAGACCAGCGCGAAGCAGGCACAACGCAACTTGGCTTCGGCCACCTCGCTCGCGCAGTGTGGGGTGCGGCTCAACACCGGCGCGTGGATGCCTGCCCCCGCGTTCGGTACGTGGAACATCAGGGGCAGCAAGGGCCAGGTGGCGCTCAAGGAGGCCCTGGCGGTGGGCTACCGCCACCTTGACACGGCGCACATGTACAGCAACGAGCGTGATGTTGGTGCTGTACTGCGTAACCATCCCGACC
Organism: Acanthamoeba sp. SK_2022b; assembly: GCA_027943245.1. Classification (NCBI taxonomy): domain Eukaryota; phylum Discosea; order Longamoebia; family Acanthamoebidae; genus Acanthamoeba; species Acanthamoeba sp. SK_2022b. Next base: position 11,414 of record JANDJZ010000787.1, on the reverse strand, counting down.
TTCACCCTGACCGAGCCCAGCAGATGAGTAGTGACACCACATCTTCATCTCCATCTTCCGCATCAACAATCTTCATCACCACCAAGTTCACTGGTCACGGCTACAATCACGCCAAGGCCGAGTGCGAGCGTGCGCTCAAGGAGTTGGGCGTGGCAAGCATCGATCTGTTCCTCATCCACTGGCCCGGCCAGGGCGACGAGGCTTCCCGCCGCGAGTCGTGGCGCGCTCTTGAGGAGCTCCACGCCGCCGGCAAGTGTCGCGCCATCGGTGTGAGCAACTACACCCAACGCCACCTCCGCCAGCTGCTCGCCCATGCCAAAGTCGTTCCCGCCGTCAACGAGGTGCCCCCCCCCCCATCATTACTTTCTCCATTCTCAAGGTTGACTCTGTGTACGGTCCTTTACTTCCAGTTCGAGTTCCATCCACAGCTGGTGCAGACGGAGCTGGTCGAGTTCTGCCACGCCCACGGCATCGAGGTGATGTCCTACATGCCCCTCGGCGCCGGCAACCTCGTGGCCCACCCCGACCTCGCCCCCATCGCCAAGCGCCACGGCAAGACGATCCCCCAAGTCATTCTGCGGTGCCGGCCACTGCTAGAGCCCCCCCCCCGTTTAGGGCGGCAAGTCTCACTCACACTTGGCGCTCGCACGCGCGCGTAGGTGGCACCTGCAGCACGGCGTGGTCCCGATCCCCAAGTCGGGCGACAAGTCGCGCATGGCCGAGAACAGCCAGCTCTTCGACTTCAGCCTCACCGACGAGGAGATGGCCCTGGTCGACGGCCTCCACTGCGACGAACGCTACGACTGGGACCCCACCGACGTCCAGTGACCCAGCTCCACACAACAACGCGCGCGCACGGCCAACTCGTTACTGTAACACTTGCGGTATTCGCTGTTGACTTGCACGAAACGTACATGCGACCGCGGAGAGGGAGGGAGGCGGTCTCGCAAGAGAGCGAGAGAGAAAGATTGGGGGGGGGGCTTCGCTCAGGAGTCGGCTTCGCTCGAGACGCTGCGGGTGGGCTTCTCCCAGCGCTGGGGTGACTGGCGCGGGCTGGCGCCGCTGGGCGAGAGGGGCGGTGGCGCGCCCTGTCCCGCCGCTGACGACGGAGGCATCTGACCTGCTGTGTGTGTTTGTGGTGAGACCTATGCTCCCGAGCTCGGGCGGCGATGACGGCGGCGTACCGCCAAAGCCGGGCCGAATGATCATGGCACCGCGGCCGCCAATGGCGCCGTGGAGTTGGGCCATGAGCGGGGCGGGCGGGCCGGCCAACGGTCCCGAGCTGTTGGAGAGGACCCGCCTGGGCGACGGGAGCGGCTTGGTGGGGGCGAGTGATGGCGACGACTGCCCGTTGAGCAACCCGCACTCGTTGAGCGTTTGCAGCTCCTGCGGCGTCCACGACCGCTTGATCGTCAGCTTGAGGATGAGCTGCAGCTCGTTCAGGTCCCTGCGCGCCGCGCCGCCCACGACCTCGTTAGCAATCGTCACACACACACACACACACACACACACACACACACACACACACACACACACACACACACAACCACAGCTCGAGAGAGAGAGAGATACCTGAGGAGATCGTCCTTTCTTTCGGCGAGCTCGGCTCGGGTGAAGGCCTCCACCTTGGTCTTGGTCTTGATGTTGTCGATCGAGTGTCGGAGCGGGTCGGCCGCCTTCTTGTCCTTTTTGTCCTTCTTGGCCACCGGCAGCGCGCCGGCCAACATCTCCAGCGACGTCAGGAACACGTCCTTTGTCGACCCCACTCCGTCCAACGCCCTACGGTGGTCTTCGCTCTCCTGTGTGTGCGTGTGTGCGGTCAGCAAAGAACGCGCGAGCCGAAGAGGGGGAGGAGGGTGGGGCCATGCCTTGAGGAATTCGTCGACGTATTTGGGGAAGTCGGAGAGCGGGAAGGCCTTGTCGGCGTCGGGCGCGGCGGTCGTCCGGTGGCTCGCGCTCGAGGTGAGCGGCGACGGGACGGCGGCGACGGTGCCGCTGTTCTTGCTGCCGCCCTTCTCCTTCTTGTCCTTCTTGTCCTTCTTCTCGGCCTTCTTGTCCTTCTTCTCCTTCTTGTCTTTCTTGTCCTTCTTGTCGCTCTTGCCGCTCGCCGGCGGCGCGTCGACGCTCTCGAGCTCTTCCTCGTCGTCGACCGCGCCCAGGCGCTTGTCCTCGTCGGGGATGGTGACGGTCTTGCTGAGGATGGGCGTGAGGCTCTCCTTGAGGAGGTAGTACTCGGCCATGAGCTTGTTGCGCTTGTTCTCGATCTCCTCGATCTCCCTCATCAGCTCGTCGCGCTGCTCGGCCATGAGCTGGATCTCACGGTCCTGCTCCTCCTTCTCGTCAGTGAGCCTCTTCATCTGCTGCTTGAACTGCTGCCTCTTGTTGAACTCCTACAAACGTGTACAAACAAATCAATATTATAATTCAATTTTACCAAAATACAATCAAATATTTTTTGGAAAAAAAAACCAAATTTAAATGGCTGTGCGCCATCTACGGGGAGGTTCGGGGGCGTACCTGCGACTGCTTGTCGGACAGCTTCTGCACGTACGTGGCGGGCACGCGACCAAAGTTGCCGGCCTTGTACTCCCCGATCCACCAGCCGTCCTCCTGTGCGCGCGAGAGAGGGAGAGAAGTGAGCGTGAGGGGGGCATGTGAAGACAGATGGGGAGGGGAGAGAACGAACCCTCTCGTGGATGATCTTGATGATGTTGCCCTTCTTGAAGCTCAGCTCGTCGGGCGACTTGGCCTCGTAGTCGTACAGCGCGCGACAGCAGGCAGCCGCCTTGCCATCCGCCGTGAGACCGTGATCGATCTCCTTATCCTACAGAACGCGACGAGTTTTGGAGTTGGGGCAGAGAGGTGAGGATTTACACACACACACACACACACACACACACACACACACACACACACACACACACAGTGAGTCGTGACCGCACCTCGAACACGTATTCGTAGTCCTGGAGGAGCGTGTTGATGACGGCGTTGATCTTGGGAGTGTCGGTCACCATGCCGATCGCGTTGGACTGATGCGACTTGAGCAGGTTGGGCGCAAAGACAGTCGCCAGGTTGTGCAGGGCCATCTTGTTCTGTTCGGCGAACGTGGAGATCTGCGCTCACAACACACACACACACACACGTCATCGATTAGTCAAGCGCACGGCATTGGTGGGGGAGCCCGGTGGACGCGATGTACCTTGAGCAGGAAGGTGAGGAGATAGACGAGGAGGCCCATGTTCACGGGCGGCAGCTTTTCCACCAGGTACTTGAGGTACCGAAGCCGCACGGCTCTGTCCTGCGTGCCTGCGCAGTGGTTTTGGTGTGAGCACCGAGGGGGGGGGGCAGCGCAGCGGGCATGCGCGCGTAGAGGTGGCAGGGGGGGGCACGCGCGTACTCATGGACGCGATGAACCAGGGGTAGAGGTCAAAGGTCATCAGGGGTTCGGGCAGGTCCCTGAAGTAGAGCTTGAGGAGGCCGGCCACGGCGTGCGGGTCCAGCTCCTGCGAGAGGTCCACGTCTTCGCCCTTGTCGAGTCGCTGCACATATCTGTCGATCAGGTTCGAGCTGCCCGAGAGTCGGAAGATGCCCTCCCTCGTGAGATCTGCCGTGTTTTGGTTTTGGTTTTAGATTTTTTTATTTATTTTTATTTATTTTTATTTATTTTTTTGGTTTTCCCACCGTCAGCTTCCAGACACAGGCACGCACGCAACTCTCCAGACACGATCACACGAAAGCGAGGAGAGGGCGTACTCTCTTCTTTGTCGAGGTAGGCGATGCACTTGTAGACGATGGCCGGGATCTCGGAGCCATCCGGGTTGGCCACCGCCTGGCGGCGACGAAGAAGAAGAAGAGGTGAGCAACCTGGCTCGACACAACGTACGGTCTTGAGGGTTGTTGGGGCACCTGCTCGAGCGGTCGCCCGTAGAGCTTGGCGGGCTTGCCCTTGACGAGGGGAGGCGGGCTGGGCTTGGGTCCGGGTCCCTGTGTCGCGCGTGTGTGTGTCAGCGACCGCACGAGCGCGCGTAGCAATAGAGAAGGAGAGAGGCGGCTGGAGCAAGCACCGTGGGCAGGGGTGAGGTGAGCTTCTTGAGGATGGCCATCCACTCCTTCTTCTCCTTGTCCGTCTCGGCCTTGAAGGAATGCACCGTTCGCTCCGCTGTGTGTGTGTGTGTGTGTGTGTGTGTGTGTGTGTGTGTGTGTGTGTGTGTGTGTGTGTGTGCGCGCGCGCGCGCGCGCGCGTGTCGCTGTACGTGAGAACCGCGTATGCCCACACGCATACAACACGTGCGCCACAAGGGACGGGGAGGTACCGGGCGGGGTCACTTCTTTCACCGAGAGGAGGTCCCAGCCGGCCGACTTCTTCTTTTCGTCCCTGGCCTCCTTGAGGAAGTACTCGCGCAGCGGAAGCACGCCCGTCGGCTTCGCGTCCTATAGAAGCGGAAAAAATAATAAATTCAATTAAATTAAATTAAGAAAGAAAATCATAATTATAATAAAATGGGCAGATTATGCTGTGGCAAAGCCGCACGCGTCATGCGTCAAGCGTACGTTGGGCGTTTTGTAGTAGAACAGGTGGCCGCTCTCTACGACGCAGTAGCGCTTCTCCCACTTGCCCTTGTCCTTCTGCTTGATCAGGTAGCCCTTGGCGATGGGCTTTGTGAAGGATTTGGCGGCGGCCTGATGTGCGAAGTGCGAGCACACAGCGCAAGAGCGATGGCCACGGCGTTAGTCCACGACTCAGTGAGAGCGCATGGGAAAGGGAGGGTCTGCCGCCTCGTGATGACGATCGCACGAGGACATAGATGGAGAGGGGCATACGTTGAGTTTGACGGTCTTCGTGGGAATGTTCTCTTCGGGAGGCGGGAGCGAAGGCTGCGCGTGGGAGCTCGACGGGGTGCCCGGAGCGCCCATGAACTTCTTGCCGCCTGCCGGGTCGCGACCGCGCGACGACACACGCCGGGTGAGCGAGTGGTGGAGAGCCAGAACGTCGGTGGCGGGGCGGGGGAAGCGGAAGCCAGGGCACGCACCTTGGTTCTGTTGGTTGAGCGAGATCGTGATTCGCTGCTTGATGGGGTGCATGACCTGATCGACGGGCTCGTCCGGCCTGCGCAGCGCGAAGACCGTGTCGGGCAGTATGCCCTGGCTCAGCAGCGACTGGTCCAGCTTCAACGCTGCGGTCATCGCGCGTATCACATCATCAGCACGAGGAGAGTGCGCCGATTGCGTGCGTGCGTGCATTGTGTGTGACGCGCATACGTTCTTTCTCGCCAGAGACGTAGAGGTTGAACGCTTGCCAGTTGTCGTAGTTGAACTTCTTGGCGACGAGCGGGAGCGACTGGGCGAGTGGTTCGACGTAGTCGAACAGGACCATCTTTATCCTCTTTTCGTGTTTGACGCGGTTGGCCTGCTGTCGCCTGCGAAGGTGAATGACGGCCTGGCAGGGCAGAGCAGACAGCGGTGAGGACTCGCTCGCTCCATGCTACACACCGTGCAGCCCCCCCCCCCAAAAAAAGAGAAGCGCCAGGCCGCGCGTTTGCACGAAATGGGCGGCAGATAGGAAAATCCGATAGGTACCTTCTGTTCGAGATTGAAGCAGTCGAGCGTCTGTTCAGGTTTGCCCCAGAGCGCGGGTGTGAAGCTCTCATTCTCAAACTTCTCTGGGATGTACCTGGTAATAGTCGTTGAGCCTTCTATAACCTCTTTTGACCAGCTGGTAATAAGTTAGGGGGGGGGGCACCAGAGGAAGTCCTTGGGATCGCCAATCTGGTTCGCGCTGATGATTTCTTCGATGGTCTCCTTAATCGTCTTGTCTTTAGGATCCTTGAATTTCATGAGCTTGGTACGAAATGAGGAGCCAGGAGGGAAATGGATTTTGAGGATCAAGGCCGCCATGTCCGTCGATGCAGGCTGCGTCACTACAGCAAGAGGATAGAGAAATTGAGACTATTGACCACGGTCACTTGATGGAGCACTAACAAAATAAAGTATTTTCTTTTATTTTAGAAAAAAATACAGTACCTTGATGTGTTGATCAGGGAAGAGGGCAGAGGTAGCCGCCAAAGCAAAAGCACAGTCGCCTACAATGCGATAAATGTGGGGCGCAGGATCCAAGCCTCGTTGTACAAGAAGACCAAAATTGTTTCTCTGTGTTGTCATTTCGCGGCCACAGAACTATGGTAACAATGCCAATCCGAAACAGATTCGAAACGGTTACAAAACGTTTTGCTTGGTTTGGCTGTTAAGGTGGCGAAACAGCAAAAGGGAAGTAGAACTGTCATACGACAGCCAAAACGCGCCACCACTACTCGCACCGTCTCCTTTACTCCACCGGACAGGCGACCGTACCCTCTCCAGCGCGGCCACTTTCTTCGGGCGCGTGCTCTGGAAGAACGGTCTTGGGTAGTCATGAGATCGCAAGGCCGATTCTGGCCGATACAGGCCACCGTTGGACTATAGTATTAGACCAGGAGAGGACAACGGTGCGGTCGTAATCAATAGCAAGAAGTACGAGCTGACCGACGGTCACCTTTGGCGACGAGCGCACCAAGGGGAGGTGCTGCCGAGAGGTGATACCCGCAAATTAACGGACGACCACTGCGGTCCCCGTTGGTGGGAAGTATTTTTGTAGACTCTACAACCATTCGCCTACAAATACAGGCGCTGTTCACTTCTCCGTTCGCAGCTTTAACACGAACACCCAACAGACGCCAACTCGCGAGACAGCAGCAGGTACGGAGTGCTACCCCGCGCCCGTGCTATCTATGCCCTTCATACAGGGCACTTTTTTTTTTTGTGAGGTTTACCCGGCGAACGATCGCGGTGCACCTCTAGGCAACTGTCGTTGACTCGCTTTCCAATCTTCATCTCTCATCTTCTTTGTTCGCTCTTCGCTCTTCGTTCTTTCGTCGTACAGGTTTTTAACTCCGAACGACCCGCGAACGGAGATGTCGCGCTCGACTTCGTTCTTGGCTACTTGCTTCGTGCTCGCCGTGATGCTCGCGGCGGTGCAGGCCACCTACTGGGGTGCGCCCAACGTCGAGGCCTGCCCCATGGACAGCGTCACCTGCAACTCTATCTACGACACCTGCGCCGCTCGTTCGTTCTGCACGCGCGCGACCCAGGCCACTCTCTCCCTCGACAGCTCCTTCCTCTTCGTCCAGCGTCTCTCCGTTCCTCCCGGCACCTTCTTCGAGGTACATCACTCACTCTGTCGTCTCCTTGTTACCGTAGCGGCGCATTTTTTCGTTTCTTTATTTCTATTGGCCCACTTTTGATCGGATTACCTTTTATGGTCTCCTCGCCTTTCATTCGTTGACCACTGGTCACTCACAAATGGAAAACAGGTCAAGCAGTTCCAAATGGTCTACACGCACAGGTTCGACACCGCCATGCCGTGGGCCGTCCACGACGGGCTCAACTTCACCGTGAACGTGTGGAACGCGAGCCGCGACATCGAGAACGGCGTGCCCAACTGGTCGAACCCGCTGGTGGCCTGGCAGCGCGTGCTGTTCTACCGCGGCACGGGCGGCGGCATGTGGAACAAAGGCTACCGCATGTACGGCAACCTGGGCTCGCAGTCGATCCGCCTGTCGGCGGGCGAGTACATGTTCTCGATCAGCGGCTACTCGGCCGCCAACCCCGCGACGTACGCCTCGGACACGGCCTTCCAGTGGTACCAGAACGGCGACAACAACCCGGCCTACGCCGGCGACACGTTCACGATCTACGTCGGCAAGTCGCTGCAGAACATCTACCAGCCCATCAGCATCGGCTACCTCAACAACGGCACCGCCTGGACCTCCAACTGGTCGGCCCGCCTCTGCACCTGGGCCGCCGGCGCCCTCACCAACCTCACCGACGGCACCGTCCAGGACCCCACCCTCAACTCCACCGGTGCGTACGCACACGCACACGCGCACGCGCACATGCACGCATGGCTGACTGTTTGTCCACGCCCACAGCCAACCAGGCCAAGTTCGTGGTGAGGTACTTCTTCAAGGCTGACATCTCGCAGTTCAACGTGAGCGACTTCATCGTCAAGATGAACGCCTACCTCAACGTCGCCGCCGCCTCGCCCTACGCCAGCGTCTTTGTCTACGCCGTACGTCGCGCTCTCCCTCTCCCCTCTAGGCACACAACTCCCACCGCGCAGTCGACTTACACCGTGTGCGTCGTTGTATAGGTCCAGCGTCAGTTCGACTGCTCGTACATCGACTGGTACGTCAACACGGCGTACGGACCGAGCCTGATGAACCTTGCCCTGGGCCTCGACACCTCCAGCATCTCCAGCATCGTCGGCGTGCCCACCAACAACCCGCCCGTCATGGTCCTCGGCGCCACCAACGCCACCTAAGGCCGTCCATTGGCAAGTCATCGCCGTCGCCGCCTTTCATCGCCTTTTGCCCAGGCGACGCCGATTAGTGTTCCAGTATTTTAGTTATGCACACACGCACACGCGTGCGTTCCTCTTATCGTCGACATCAGAGAGTGGAGGAGGAGGAGGAGGAGGCGGTGAGCGCCTTGTAAAGCGGATGCTTCTCGCCTAGGATATAGGTAATGGAAGACTTGGCCGCGTAGCGTTGTTGCTGCTGCTGCTGCTGTTCTTGGGTGTCGCGCTCGAGCGCCTCGATGATGTCCTCAACGAGGTGGGCGCGGGTGACCTGGCTCTGGCGCGGGTCGGCGTAGATCGAACAGAAGTGGACGTGCAGGTGGAAGAACGACGGCAGATGATGCACGAAGATCTTTAGCTGGTCCCTACGCACGCGCGCCATCGCACAACACACACCCACACAAGCGATGAGTGAAGAGGAAAGGCGTTTGGCAACACGGCAAGATCAGCTGCACGAGAGGGCTGAAACCGCTTTAGGCCGTGCGTGCGTTCGATGGCCTCCGATCCGGCGTCGATGATGTTGCGCAGGAGCGGGACGTCTTCCTGGCGCAGGTCGCGCATCGTGTACAGGTCCTTCCTCCTCACGACAGCTTCACCGCGACTCGCCCCTCTTAGCGTTAGATCCCAGTGTGCGTGCGTGGCGTGTGAAAGGGGCTACCGAGACAGTGGAGTTGTCGTGTGTTCTGTCCGTCCCACTTGGCGTCGTTCATCAGCACAAAGTGCTCGTTCTCGAAGAAGGTCTTGTCCGACTCGATCTTGTTGAAGATGTTCTCTATCCACGCGTTGCGCTCTGTTCCGCGCACTCGCGTGAGCCCTCGACGGGGGCAGGCACGCATGCACATTGTGTTTGGCGCAGGTGAATGTGCCACCAACCTGGAGGAATGGCACGGATGTAGGGCAAGACGATGTTGGCGTACTGCTCCGGCGTCTCTCGCACCACCCGCTGCTCCTGTCCCAGCCACTGCGCGCGTTCACAGTCAACCGCGGTTGCCGCGCGTGCCGTGTGAGTGCGCATGAGGGGTCGTATACGTATTGGATCTCCTTCTCGGGCGCCGGGTGCACTACCTTGGTCCACACAGGCCCGAGACCCTCCACCTCGACCGTAAAGAAATAAAATCTGATTTATTTCAGGTTAAAGAATAAAATAGTTATCATTATTTGTTATTTTTGCTATAAAACAGAAAAGAGAAGACTACGCGACGTACACGTCGTTGTGAGAGAGGAGTTGCAGCGCCGTGGAGGGTCGTAGGATGGAGGCAATGTGACGTGGCTGAAGGAGGGTCTCGTGCGATTTGAAGACCACCACTGCCCTGTTGTCATCTTCACCGTGGCTGCTCGCGGGTTCTACCGTCGCTGTGCCCGGCAGCCGTGCAAGCACGACGAGGTCACCGTACTCGTGGCTCTCGCGCAGCACTCGCTCTACTTGCATTTCGTGAAATCCTCCCATCAAGCGCTCCAACGTCGATCTCCCCGCGAGATCGCTCGTCGCCTCCATCTCGTCTCGTCTCGGCAGCAGGCGGCAGCAATAATAACAGATATAAATAAAAATAAAAATCGCAATTATTTTACAATTACTTTTTCTTGCCTTTCGTGTGTTGCTCATTCCATTGCACATAAAGGCAGAGCAGGTCTCAGTTGCATTTTGCGTGGTGGGGCGTGTCTGGCGAGTCGCCGGCAGAGCTGGTCCCAGAGAGGGGAGGCACGGCGAGATGGCGCGAGATGTAGTCAAAGTGTCGACCGCACAGAGTGCACGACAGCATGCATCGCTTGGGACCGCTCTGCAGCCCCACCACGCTGCCCCGTGGCGACGTCTCTGGCTGCAGCGCGCGGAACCGATCAGCCACTTCCTCAACCACACGCACTCTCTCTCTCTCTCTCTCTCACACACACACACACACACACACACACACACACACACACACACACACACACACTCACGCACGCATAGCGCGCACGTACCGACGAGTGCTTGTGTTGTGATTTCTTTGTCTTGCTGGGCTTCGTGGGGACGACATCTGTAGAGGGATGGTGATCAAGATCAGGATCAGGGGCACGATCGTCATTTTGGTCTACGTAGGAGATGAGGGTGCGCACCATCGCTCGCTCCGCGCAGCTTGAAGTAGTTGCGGTAGACCACCGACGGGTTCTTGATCTTAAAGTCGTTGAGCGACTCGTAGCCCACGATCTTCTTGGCCATCTCGCAGTGTCTGCGCCGCACGCCACAGCGGGACACGTGATGAGCTTCCGGCGAATGAACAACATCTGAAGGGAGCCCGAAGGCGTGTGGCACGGCACCGCTTGTAGTCCGAGACGGAGATCTCGTGCTCCATGCGACCGGGCCGCTGCTGGGCGAACACGTTCTTGACCGGCCGGAAGTTCTTCACCTCGTACTGGTCGCCGTTGTGGTAGGTCACCACCTCCTGGGAAAACAACAATGAACAGCATCGAGGCGTTAAAGCTCTTTGCCGTTGGGCGCACGCGTTCGTTCAATGGCAGGGGAGAGGGCAAGGAGGCGCTGCGCGTACAAAGTATTGCTGGTGGCGCCAGCGTGTGCGCCAGCGGTCCCGAAAGTCTTCAACGATCTGTAGCGGATGGATGTAGTGGGTCGGTCGACGTCGGGGGGCTCCCCCGCGGGCCGCCAGCGGAGCCTGCGGCAAGGGAGAGGGCGGCTGTGTTGGCGCTGTGGTGCCGTTGTCGCTTGATGCTGCGCACGTGGAAGATTTGGAGGTCTCTGCAGGAGTTGTAGCGTCAACCGGCGGGCCGCTACCGCTGGGTGGCGCGCGCTGGGCAGCGTGCGGCTGTGCGGCGGCTGTAGGCGCAGAGGTGGTCAATGATGAGAGGAGGCAGAGAGCGGCAGCCAGACCGCCGATGGCGAAATCGAAGATGCAGAGGCCGAGCAGCCATAGGCCCTCCTGCCCCACAATCGTTTCCTGCTCGCTCATCATCATCGCCGTGTCATCCGTTCCCGCGACAGCCGCGATGATCTGCTCGAACGATTCCCACACCTCGTGCAGCACACTGC
>JANDJZ010000786.1:0-15657 GCA_027943245.1 Acanthamoeba sp. SK_2022b | reverse complement strand
CATTTTCTGCCCATGGTCTCATCAACATCACCATCACCGTCATATCATAACGTCATCGTTCTCTCTCTCTCTCTCTTCTTCTTCGTCGGTGGTTCAACCAGGGGTTCTACCCGGGCTACTTCATGTTCTTCCTCATGGGCGCCGTCCTCACCGAAACTGGCAAAGGTTCCGTACCCACCCCGCCGTGGCGCGTCGTTTTTTTTATAATTATAATTATAATTATTATTATTATTCTTTTTTTAATATATTATTAGTAATTATTTTGCTGAATGGCATCTGCCCCCGTTCTCCTCACACCACACAGCCCTGCGGCGAAAGGTGCGTCCGTGGTTCCTGCGGGAGGACGGGACGCCCAAACCCTCCAAGCTCGTGTACGACGTGGTGGGTGTCATCGCGGTCCAGGCCGCCCTCACCTACATCGCCGTCGCCTTTGTCGTACGCGGCCCCTCCTGTCTGACCGTCTTGTCTGCGCTTGCACACGCCTTGTCCTTACGATGGCGGTGGTTTGTTGCTGTGGATCGTGGCGGTGGTCATTTGCTCTCGTTCTTCTCGGCGAACAGCTGCTGGTTCCATCAAAGGCCTGGCTCGTGTATGACTCGATGCACCACGCCGGCTCCCTCGCCATCTTTGCTACTTTCTTTGTTACCCACTTCATCCTTCCCTCCCAGCAAGCGCGAGTGGGTGGCGGCAGAGCCACGCCGGCGCAAGCGAGAATGTAACACTGCGGTAATAAAAAGACACGTCTTGCGGCCGACAACGAAACGATCGTTTTAAAATAGCTTTTATATGGCGATGGACGATTATGAAGAGGGCAAGGATGAAAGGAGATCAGTTTGGTAGACGTCATCGATGATGGAGGCCCAGGGAAGAAGGATGGAGGTGAGCGAACATCGGAACGCTTGCGGAAGGTCCGATGAAGCTGCTGCTGATGGCGACGATGACGAAGAAGAGGTGGCCGGCGAGGAAGATGAGGAAGACAAGCTGGCGGAGGCCGGCAGATACTTTCGCATGGAGCCGAGATTGAGTGCCAGCCACGAGCTGGCCTTGCCGCGGCCGCTGCCGCCCCCCAACGCGTCCTCCTCCGCTGGGTTGGTGGCGTCCACCTCTGCACAAGCGCACCATCGGCGTGAGGTCAACAAAAAGCAAACAAAAACAATTATCAATTTAAATAAATGATAAATAAATAAATAAATGTAAAAAAGAAATCAGTGGGGTTACCTGGCGCTGGCGAGGATGAGGGCGATGGGTCGGCGGGGTTGACGGCCATTTGGGCCTTGCCCTTGCCCGCTGGGCCCTTCATGTTGAGGAAGATCTGCTCTGGCGGCTTGTCGCGCGACCTCGTCAGCCACCGCAGCGTCGAGGGCGAGCTCTGCTTCTTGGCCTCCGTCCCCCACGCCTGCCGCACAACCTCGTATCCCACCGCTGTGCCGCACATCACACCACGCACCAATGGGGAGAAAGCGAGATAGAGAGAAAGAACGTCATTGGCCGCGTTCGCTTGCGTGGATTGGCGGGCGGGTAGAGGCATCGGTGGTTTACCTCCGCTGAAGATGGTGACTGGACCGACCTTCTTGGGGCCTCCTGCCGCCGACGACGACGAGGAGGAGGAGGACTCGCTCTTCTGCCCCTTCTTCTTGCCCATGCCCGCGGCCAGGTGGATCGACGTCGACGAGCCCTCGGGCATCGTCGCCAGCAGCTTCACGCACACCTGGCCCGTCGTCGACGCGTCAGCCCGTCGCCGGCAGCGGCCACGCCAAAAGAGGCCAACAACACGCGCGTGTGTGTGTGTGCGGGCGCGAAAAAACCATACCAGCTCGCCCTCCTCGCAGACGGTGAGGTCTTGCAGCATCTCCTGGAAGTCGTTGACGGCGAAGAAGATGGTCGGGTAGGTCTCCTCGACCTCGTCCTCCTTCTTGTCCATTCGCACCTGCACACGCCGATGACGACGACGACGACAACGTGCACGGCGCCGTGAGCGAACGCGAGTGCACGAAACGTGCAACGCGCAAGCAGCATGTGCGTGTGTGTAATGGGTCAGCGAACCTGGGTGGGCGAGGCGTAGACGCAGGTCTCAACCCGCTGTCTCCGCGCGATCTCGTTCGTATGGGAGCTGCCGCCACGCGGTGCTGGCGCTATAGCGCGCACACAAAGCAAAGAGGACTACCATGAGTGGCGATTGGGTTGATGGGGTGGGGAGCGCCAACACTCGGTTGTGTGTGTGTGTGTGTGTGTGTGTGTGTGTGTGTGTGTGTGTGTGTGTGTGTGTGTGTGTGTGTGTTGTGTGTGTGTGTGTGTGTTGTGTGGTGTTATACCAGTCGAGCCCCGACGCTTCCTGTGCGCTACGTCCATGACAAGCGTGTACCTGGCATTGTGTGCGATTGCGCACGACTCTGGTCAAAGATCGATGAAGGCCACGCGACAGAAGAGGAGGAGGGAATGGAAGGCAGAGAGCGCGCGGGTACTTGAGGTGGTTGGTGATGATGTTGAGGAAGTAGGTCTCCTGCCAGTTGATGGAGCGGTCGCCCCTCTTGGGGAGCTTGTGCTCGGCGTCCCCGTGCTTGCGCACCACGAAGAATCTGCTGCCCTGCTGCGCGCCGCTGCGTTTGTTGCACCCACACCGCAAGCACACACACACGCACACCAAAGCGCGAGTGAGAAACGGGCGCGAGGAGGTCGGCGCAGGCCATCGTACTCGGCGGCATTGGAGAGAGAGACTGGCTGGGTGAGGGGCTGGTCGGGCACGAAGAATAGAAGGTCGTCCATGTTGGGGTCATCTTTCAGCACGAAACTGAGCAAATGAAGAAGAATTAGCTGAGTCACCTTTTTTCCCATTTTAATTGGATTATCGGAGAGAGTAAGGCTCGTACTCAGTCCAGAAGAACTCGGCCCAGTCCGTGGCCGTGTACTTTCTCTCTGCAAGAATTGCGGAAATCAGATCATCTGACCAACAATTCTTATCCATGTGGGAGGTTGAAAGAGTTTGGCACCTCTTTTGATGATTGCAACACTCTTCTCGGCATCTGGTACCTCCATTTTTCTTCCCCAGCCGATTTGTTAATTAAAAAAACAACTCAAAACAAATAAATTGTGTGCAACACCTTCTCTTTTAGGAAAATATGCAGAGAATTGTGTCTGTGCCAGACAACTTTTTATATTCTTAAAATCGATCTGAGCTCTGCTTTTTTTGTGTAATAAATACGCACACCTCCGCGACGCTCACCTCCTTCCCCGTCGAGCCGGAGCACCTCGGCCAGCTGCAAGCAACGATGGAAACGATGAGGAAGAGAGAAAGAAGAACAAGAAGAAGATCGAATCAGGGTTGAGCCGCATCAAATGGTTGCTCTTGACCGAGCATGAGGGACGAACCTGCCGCGGGCGCAGAGCCCTCTCCGCCCTGGGCAGCCTCTGGCTCCTGGCCACCCATGCCGCCGCTGAAGAGGAGCACCAAGACGAAGGGCACGATGTACATCCACTGCGTAAAATAGAATGTTGGCCGCCGCCGCGGTGATGGTGAAGAACAGCGAGGTCAGACAGGGGACACCCTAGGGCGGAGACGTGACAGAAGAGGTGTAGAGGTGTGTGGCCACGCACGTATTTGGCGATGAAGCCCTTCTCGGCCTCGGCCTTCTCCTTGGCGACCTCGGGCGTCTCCAGTTCCTGCCGGAAGGGCCTGTTGGGACCACACGAACACGCGCAGCTTGAGCCCGCAAGCACTTTGGGTAGCGCGGCGCCAATCGCCACTCCCTCATCGGGGGAGGATCATCAGATGTAGGGAGAGGGGGAGGGGGAGGGGCGTACTTGGCCGCCTCGGCGCCAAGGCTCAGGCTCACCTTGGTGTCGAACTTGGACTCCTGTCCAAGTAGAGAAAAGGTGAGAGGGAGGGAGGGCGGAGGTGGAGGGAGGGGAGGGGAGGGGCGAGACCGTGAGATCGAGGGTGGTGGGCCCGCAGTTGGCGGCGGCGGTGCGGTAGTCCAGGCCGATGACGTTGCCAACTTGGTCCACCGTGAGTCGGAGCGAATCCGCGAGGTTGGACGCCAGCAGCGCGCACTGGAGGTACCACATGCGGCACGACATGGCGCAGTGGGCATCAGGGCCATTGCCAACGAGCTGCCAGGGCTCCAGGCTCTGGTGAGTCAGTGTGAGGACGGTAGCGTACGGCAGGAACGGAAGCCGTGATGAAGTCCACCTGCCGGCGAGTGTCCTTGGTGAGGGGCAGCTGCAGCCGCACTTGGTACCGACCGCCGCCAGCCGCGGCCTCCTACAATTAATTGCCATCCCAAAAATAAATCATATTTAAAACATCATCAAGAAAATTAATTCAAAGGCACAGTTGTGGTGTACCTTCAGCTTGCGGAGATCAGTGGGGGTAAGATCGGGTTGCGATAGGCGGGGCTGGTTGCGAGAGCCATACAAGGCAGCAATCTGCGGCAGGGTCAGTTGGCCGCGGGGCGTAAATGGGCCGGCACCGATGGCATGCTCAATCGAGAGCTGAGCTCCACTCGTGTCTTGCTGTCCATGTACCCCAACCAATCCACAGATCAGGGCTACAATCACAAGCCCAAGAGCGACCCTCATCTTGTCTCTCTCTTTTCTTTTTCTTTTTCTTTTTTGTTGTTTTTTCTTTTGGCGCAACTCTGATGCGGCGAACAGAACGGATTTTCGGCCCAAGAGCGGCTGCATTGCCACGTCAGCGTGGACAAATAATTGCACCTTTGTTTATTTTTTATGTGCGCACCTAAACCGTCCACAACCCTCATCTCCCTCTCTCTACCGCGGTAACCAAAGATATGAAGGCCCTCATCCTTGTTGGCGGCTTCGGAACGCGGTTGCGTCCGCTTACACTCTCTGTGCCCAAGCCCCTTGTCGAATTCGCGAACAAGGCTATGATTCTCCACCAAATCGAAGCCCTTGTCAAGGTTCGCATCAAACCCTCGTTGATCCTACGGAAACTGCCAAACGGCCTTCAGTTGGATTTGAGAATTACACTCACTCCAAAAATAATCTTCCTAAACGATTTCTGTTACAACTCAGGTTGGAGTTAAGGAGGTGGTGCTTGCCATCAACTACAAGCCTGAGCTCATGGCCAACTATCTCAAAAAATACGAAGCCGAGGTACCAGCTACGCGTCTCCTGGTATTCAAAGAAAATCGCTGCTTGTGGCCACTCTCATCTGACCGCCATCTCCCAAATTTGCAGCTGGGCGTCAAGATCTCCTACTCGCAAGAAACACAGCCTCTCGGCACCGGTACTGTGCCCTACTCCTCCTCTCCCCCATTCGTGTCTCGCTGCTGCTCTCTTCCTCTACGTCTTCCTCCTCACAAAACTTTGTGTTGCTACTCTTCCAGCTGGTCCGTTGGCTCTGGCTCGCGAGATCCTGGAGGAAGACGGCGAGCCCTTCTTCGTCCTCAACAGCGACATCACCTGCGAGTACCCCCTGAGCGATCTGCTCGCCTTCCACAAGAACCACGGCAAGGAGGGAACCATCATGGTGCCTTCTACTCTCCTCCTCCTCCTCCATCCATCCATCCAACGGTCAGCTGACCACGGTCATTGGCTCCCTCGTCGTCGTCGCAGGTGACCAAGGTCGAGGAGCCCTCCAAGTACGGCGTGGTCGTCCTCAAGGAGGGCGGCCAGATCGACAAGTTCGTGGAGAAGCCCAAGACCTACGTCGGCAACAAGATCAACGCCGGCATCTACATATTCAACTCGTCCATCCTCAACCGGATAGAGGTAATCACTCCTCTCCTCCGGAGAGGGCCCCGTGCTCGCTGTCGCGCGTTGTCTCATCATCATCATCATCATCATCGTGGTGCCCGTGTGGCGTGCGTCCAGCTGCGCCCCACCTCCATCGAGAAGGAGGTGTTCCCCGACATGGCCGCGCAGGGCCAGCTCTGCGCCATGGAGCTGCCCGGCTTCTGGATGGACGTGGGCCAGCCCCCGGACTACCTCACGGGCATGGCCCTCTACCTCAACAGCCTCAAGTCCCGCGACCCCAAGAAGCTCAGGACCGGCGAGGGCTTCATCGGCCCCGTCATGGTGGTACCGCTCTCTCTCTCTCTCTCTCCTCTCTCTCCTTCACCCCTGCGTCTCGGCCATGCGCGCTCGACTCGTTCGTGCACTTGGTGATGGCCGCGGCTCGCGCGACTCTGACCTCACGAGACGCCACCGCCAGGACGAGACCTCGAAGATCGGACAGAACTGCTTGATCGGGCCCAACGTCATCATCGGTCCCGGCTGCGTCATTGAAGATGGTACCGTCTTCTTCATCCTCAAGCAACAGACAACAACATGCTCGACGTGCAGCTAACGCTCATCTTTCATCCGTGGTGGTGGTGGTGGTGGTGGTGGTGGTGGTGGTGGTGGTGGTGGTGGTGGTGGTGGTGGTGGTGGTGGTGAACAGGCGTGCGCCTGCGGGATACGACCGTGCTCGAGGGAGCCGTCATCAGGTCCAACGCGTGGATCTCGCTCTCCATCATCGGATGGCAGTCGTCTGTGGGCAGATGGGTAACGCTCTCCCTCGCTCCCATCGATGTCGATGCAGCTCCTCATCGACAACCACGCCGTTCTCTCTCACCAGGTGCGCATGGAGAACGTCTCTGTGCTCGGCCAAGACGTGCACATTGGCGACGAGCTCTACGTCAACGGTGGCCGCATTCTGCCTCACAAGGCCATCTCTACCTCTATCCCTGAACCCGACATCATTATGTAATTACCCTTTCCCCTCTTCCCCTCTTCCTCTCCTCTCCTCTACTCCCTCCCCGCAGTGCCTCAAGGCCACAGTGCCTTTCCTATCCATGGGAGGTGTGACCCAGGAATTGAATTAAACAACAACAATCTCTGATATTTGCTTGATAACACCGTGCACGCCCCCGAGCGTGGTGGCGTACAGTAAGTGGCACAATACTTGCACAGCAATGTTGCTTGCTCAGAGCGTCTCCAGTCCTCAGGAGAGCGGGCGGGAGTTCGTTGACACACAACACCCACACGCCATGAACTACAACACCACTACACATCCCCACCATTACATGTGGGGCGTGGTGGTACTGTGGTGGTGTTGTGGTCATGTTGTGGTAATGTTGAGTATCATGGTGGTGTTGTGGTAATGGTGAGGTATTGTGGTGATGTGGTGTTGCGGTGTTGCGGTGACCCAGTCATACAACGCCCACCCGCATGCCTACGATCATAACTTGGCGTCCTGCGGGACAGGTACCTCGGACTATGGCCGAGAGGGGGCGGGGAGCGCCGACCCGTCGTGGAGGAGCTTCGGTCAACGTTCGCCACACCCGAACGGAGGATGTGGAGGTGGTGCGTTGGTACTGGTCGGCCAGACGTCAGGCGTGTCACCCAGGACCGAAAAACGCTGAAACTCACTCAACAGTTGAAACAGTGACCAACAAACCCCCTTCCGAGTTCGTTCTTCGTCGCGCCTTGGTCGCTCACCGCACAACATCTTGGCTGCTGATCTGGCGCAGCTCGGACCTAAACGAAGAATAATCTATCAGGGAGAGGGGTTGACGTCGAGACATGGCCAAGAGGGGACCGAAGGGCGCCGGCGGGAAGGGGAAGCAGCTGCTGGGAGAGGACCTGCTCAAGGTGATTATGGTGGGCGAGTGCGGGGTGGGCAAGTCGTCCCTCATATGCAAGTTGGTGGACAACACCTTCTCCGACGAGCCGGTGACGAGCCTCGGCATGGATTTCAAGCTCAAGACCGTCAGCGCCGAAGGCAAGGTGCTCAAACTTCAGATCTGGGTATTCTCTCCCCCCCCCCCAAGCAACGCAGCGTTGCCAGAACAACGTTCATCGGTTCGTCGTGTACAAATCAATCGCTTTTATTTATTTCAATCTCTCTCTTAGGACACGGCAGGACAAGAGCGATTTAGGTACGTGGCGTGGCTCCTCGTCCCAGCGCTTCCAACCCAATATTAACCCTTAATTGTATTACTTATTACTTATTAGTATGATTTATTGGGAAACAATTAATTTAAACCACAAAAATGGCACTTTATTTGTCCTTCTCTTCTTCTTCCTTTTGTGGTGGACGAACCGCACACGATGGGTGGCAAGAAGTTAACCTTCTTGTGATGCTTCTCTCACCTTGCGCTCTCGTGTGTCCGCCCGTCCACGCAGTATGGTGACCAACAGTTACTACCGGGGGGCGCACGGAGTGGTGCTCGTGTACGACATCGCCGACAAGGAGAGCTTCAAGGCGCTCGATCGATGGATCGAAGAGCTGGACACCTACACCTCGAGGGAGACCAACAAAGTGATCATCGGCAACAAGGTACACGTGCACACACGCACACGCGCGTGGCATGACATTCTCGCTTCTTCAACCCACCGCGCGCACGCAAAGCGCTCGATCGCACACGCGCGCGGCCGTGCTGATGCGCTGGCGATGCGATGCAGACGGACTTGGGCGTCAAGAGAGCGGTGGCGGCCAGCGTGGGGAAGGAGTTTGCGGAGGCGCGGGGCCTTCAGTTCTTCGAGACATCGGCCAGGTCGGGGGAGAATGTCGACAAGGTGTTTGTCACGCTCGCTCGCGACATCCACGCGCGCACGGGCGAGGGTGCCAGCGATGCCGACGCCTCGCCGGCCTCGGGCTCCCGGGTCAAGCTCAAGAGCCCGGCCAAGCCGGCCAAAGCCAAGGGCGGCTGCTCCATCTGATCGGAGCGCGGGCTTGTATCATAAACAATGCAACTTTTTACACCATCCGACTTGCCTCTGTTTTATGCGGCAACACCGGGCCCGTTGGTGTGTGGTCTTGCGTTCCCCCCCCCCCCCCCAAACCGCCCTACGCTGCGCTGATGTGTTTATTTTCGACGACCTACGCTGCCCTCCAAACGTCTGCCTAGTAGTTGTTGTTGAAGAGGTCTCCCACGTTCTTCATCGCATCGGCTGTTTTCAGCTCCCTCTCCCTGTCTCTTTCCCTCAGCTTCTCCCTGTCGCTTTTGTCGCCGCTGGGCTTCCTCGACCTGTCCCTGTCTCTGTCCCTGTCTCGGTCTCTATCCCTGTCCCTGTCCCTGTCTCTATCCTTCTTGTCGCCGCTTCCCGCCTTCCTGGTCCTCTCGCGATCCCTGTCCCTCTCGCGCTCTCTGTCACGCTCTCGCTCGCGATCTCGCTCTCTCTCTCGTTCTCGCTCGCGCTCGCGCTCTCGTTCACGTTCGCGTTCGCGTTCTCGTTCGCGGTCCCTCTCCCTCTCCCTGTCACGTTCACGCTCTCGCTCGCGCTCCCTTGCATCGCGGTCGCGTTCTCGCTCGCGCTCCCTTGGCAGAGTCTTGCTCTTCTCTGGCTTGCGGTCGGTGGACTTGTTACGCGTATGGCCCCGTTCCTCATAATCTTCCCGTCTCCCGCCGGCAGGAGCGGTCTTGTAATTGCCTGACCCGTCGTCGTCGTAGTCGTAGTCGTCTTCCCCCGGCGACGGACTGCGGCGGTTGGGGCTCGGGTCCCTTCCTCTGTTCTGCACCGTAAGGCCGCCGCCGGCTTCGTTCCTCTTGCGGCCAGCCGCGGCCGCGGCGGCGGCCAGCGCGGGGTCCGAGGAAAAGCCAGTCGAAGAGATGCCGGAACGCGGGCTGGGGCCGCCACCGATGGTCCCGCCCTTGTAGCCGCGCTGCATCTGCATTGCGATCTGGTCGACGGCGTCGTTGGACTGCTTGACCCTCTGCCAGATGACCTCCAGCCGCGTGAGGATGTCCATGAAGGTGGGCCGCCGGGCCGGGTCCTGCTGCCAGCAGTCGGTGATGAGGCGGGCGAAGTCCGGGTCGCACGTGCGCGGGATGGGCGGACGTTCTCCGTTGGACAGGGCCTTGATCACCTGGAAGGTGGTGAGATCGGCGAAGGGGAACTCGCCCGTGAGCACCTCCCACAGAACCACTCCGTAGGCGTACACGTCGGCCGCCTTCGACGCCCTGCCACCGTCCATCAACTCGGGCGCGGTCCTGCGTAGGAGCCCATCCCGTCAGGGCAAAGCACAAACAACTCTGTTACGGGAGTGTGCGTGTCGCACCAGTTGACCGTGCCAACGTCGCCCACCGTCACACCTGCAGTCTTGTTGCTCTCCTTGGAAAGACCGAAATCTGCCACCTTGGCCACCAGGTTCTCGTCGATCTGGTTCCCATGCGTGGTGGATGTGAGCGTTTCATGGCAACTGCAACTTTGTCAAGGCGGAAGATGAGAGTGGTCATACGAGGACGTTCAAGCTCTTGAGATCGCGGTGAAGGATCGTTGGTTCGTTCTCGTGGAGGTAGGTAAGGCCGCGAGCAATGTCGCGCGCGAACTGAACGCGCTTGATCCACGGCGGCTTGCACTCACTCACCATCTCGTGTAGGTTGCCATTGGAGACGAACTCGGTGATGAAGAACACATTGCCAGGCTCGAGGCACGCGCCCAGGAACAGCACGACGTTGGGATGCCGCAGCTCGCTGAGAGGAGAACAGATTGTGAACCATTGAACATGAACTCTGCTTAAAAACTGGGAGATAGTGAAGGAGGCAACTATACCTCATGGTTTCGATCTCCTTCTTGAACTGCTCCACGGATTCCTCGCTATCATCAAGGAGCTGCTTGATGGCCACCTTCATGCCTCGCCAAGTGCTACACGAGATCGCCGATAACATCAGGCTACCATCAATCCGATCCCATCAAAACAGGATAGGCGCGCTTACCCCTTATAGACCGCACCGAAGCCGCCCTGGCCCAGTTTCTCACCGTCGCGCTGGACTTCGCTTGAACGAATCTCCCATCTCTTTCGAATCGTGCCCTGCTGGTTGCTTGAACTGGACAGCGAAGAGGAAGAAGAGGAGGACGTGACGGAAGAGGTGGAGGAGTAGCTGACAGAGGACCCCCGCCGGTCTTGAAGATCCAACCGATCGTCTTCGTCTATCCATTCATCGTCGAACGCCCTTCGATGACCTCCAGATCGAGATCGCAAGCGCTCTTCCGCTTCCCTCTCCTTCTCCCTCTCTTTGACCCGCTCTTCATACTCCCTCGGCGCGAGTGTTCCCGGACGCTTCTTCATCTCGGAGGCTACACTGCTTCTTCGTTCACGCAGAGCCTTCTCCTACTCCGTAAGCTACGGAGAAAGGAGACAGGTCCTGTCCGTATTTGGCGATAGTGGACTAAACAAGGGGGTGCGGGGGCTCAGGTTTAATAGGTGGCATTCTTCGGTAATGCCATCTAATTTCACAGAGTTTTTCAAGAACAATGCCAGGATGCCGTGGAATCTTGCCAATGAGGCAAGACGGCCAACAGAAGAAGAGGTTGACGCTGCTTCAACACACCACAGATCAAAGCCGCGGCGCACAGGACGAAGAGAGAGCTCATCGCCTCCACACACGAATAGAAGCTCGCACATACCGAAGGAACGATGCGACGTTTTGCCACGCATGCTGGAGGCAGGTCTTCTTGCCTGCTGGCTTCCACCCCTGCCTTCGCCCGCCCCTCGCAGTGGAGCCGCGCTCTTACCTCTGGGCCTCATAAGCACCTCGTACTGTTTTCCCTAACTCCCTACTTGTTAATTGTAACCGGCACTTCAAGATTTTGCCTGCGGCAATCTCAATCGCACTACTTGCTTGGGAGTGCGCTTGACTGATCAGCGGGCTGGCCCTGCTGCGTACACAGGACTACAGGAAAAAGTCGTTTATCGAGCCGCTGTTGGTGGAGAAGAAGGGAGTTGATTTGATCCATGACCCCATTTACAACAAGGGTACGGCCTATCCGTACTCCGAGCGTGATCGCCTCAACATCCGCGGGCTCGTGCCTCCTCGCTGCACCACCATCGAGGTATTGCACTCCTTTCCTACGCTTTGTTCAGGACGCTACGCGGTCCAACTGGCTGACACGCACACGAATGCAGGAGCAAGTGAAGCGCGTGAAGCAGAGGTTCGACCACATTACAGACGACCTTCAGAAGTACTCCTACATCGCCAACCTGCGCGACCGCAATGAGACCCTCTTCTACCGCCTCGTCATGGATAATATCGACGAAATGGGTAAGTCGTGCGGTCCTTCGCTCCGTTAGCGACCTTTGTACTCGTTGACCGCTCTCGCTAACCGGCTCTCTCGTGCAGCGCCGATCATCTACACGCCGACTGTGGGCAAGGCCTGTATCGAGTTTGGTTCCCAGTTCCGCCGTGGTATCCCTCTTCTTTCCGTCCTGGCCGACAGGCCAAGAGTGGTGCTTTGCCCTCGGTCAACGAACAGCTAAACTCCGTGAGTCCTACCTGTTGCCCTACAGCGAGGGGTATGTACTTCTCGAGCGCGGACGTGGGCCAAATGAGCGCCATGATCTATAACTGGCCCGAGAAGCACGTACGTGCCTACGTTTCCTTTTCGCTCCGACACCTGCCCCGCCTTTGCGCCATGCCTGTTCGCTTGTCCTTGGTTAGCCGCGGCTAATCCGTCGATACGGGCAGGTGGACGTGATTGTCGTGACTGATGGTAGCCGCATTCTGGGTCTCGGCGATTTGGGAGCACACGGCATGGGCATCCCCGTATGCCTTCCTTCACTCTCACTCTGCAGATTCCTCCTTGCGTGGGAGCCTCCGCCACTGACGCTTGCGTATATCGTGTGGAAATCGCATAACGACCACCATCTAGATCGGTAAGCTTTCGCTGTATGTCGCGGCGGGTGGCATTCATCCGGCGCGCACGCTCCCCGTCACCCTCGATGTGGGCACCAACAACGAAAAGCTGCTCGACGACGTCTTCTACCTCGGCAGACAGCACCACAGGCTCACTGGGTATGCCGCGCTAGTCACTACAATGAGCAAGTAGAGAGAAAGAAAGAGTGAGAAAGGCTCTAATCACCGACACCTCTTTGCAGCGAGGACTACTATAACGTGGTTGAGGAGTTCATGAGCGCGGTGAAGCTGAGGTGGCCCACTTGCCTGGTCCAATTCGAGGACTTCAGCAACGCCAACGCACTCAACCTGCTCGAGAAGTACCGGGACAGGCACCTCTGCTTCAACGACGACATTCAGGTAACGCGCTCGGCTACTCTCTACACACGCGGGATTGGCGCAGTGGTCCGACGCTTAGTTGTTGCTATTTTCTGGGCTTGGTGTAGGGCACCGGAGCAGTCGCCCTTGCCGGTATCCTCACGGCGCTGCGCGCCCAAGGCAAGCCGGCCAAGGAGATCACCAAGCAGCGCATCGTGTGCCTGGGCGGTGGCAGCGCCGGATTGGGCGTCATCAACAGCTTGATCGACGGTATGGTCGAGGAGGGTCTGTCACGCGAGGTACCCCCAACCCATGACACTTCTTGCCGCGGCGCCGTGGCGCAGCTGCTCACCGAACAAGCGTAGGAGGCGAACAAGCACGTGTGGGTGGTGGACGCCGAAGGCCTGATCGCGCAGGGACGCAAGAGCATCACCGATGCCCAGAAGCCCTTCGTCAGGACCGACCTCCCCAACGGTCTCAACCTGAAGCAGATCGTGGACAAGGTACGCAGCGCCGCCGCGTAAAGGCCTCTGCGCGCGAGTGCGCCGTATGCTGAGCGACAAGACTCGTGCAGGTCAAGCCGACGATCCTGCTTGGCCTGTCGGGCGCTGGCCGCACGTTCACCGAGGACGTCGTGCGGAGCATGGCGGCCAACACGGAGCGCCCCATCATCTTCCCCCTGTCCAACCCCACCGACCATGCCGAGTGCACGGCCGAGGAGGCCTTCACCTGGACCGACGGCCGCGCCATCGTCGCCAGTGGCAGCCCCTTCGACCCCGTCGAGCTCAAGGGCAAGACCTTCTACCC
Organism: Acanthamoeba sp. SK_2022b; assembly: GCA_027943245.1. Taxonomy (NCBI): domain Eukaryota; phylum Discosea; order Longamoebia; family Acanthamoebidae; genus Acanthamoeba; species Acanthamoeba sp. SK_2022b. The sequence goes on along the minus strand of JANDJZ010000786.1, from coordinate 1,915 downwards.
GTCCCAGGGCAACAACATGGTGCGTGCTGTGCGCGCGCGGCGTGCGTTGCTTGTCTTGGTGTGCGCTGGCTGACCGAGCGGGTCGATGCGCGCAGTACATCTATCCGGGCATTGGCCTGGGCGTGGTCTGCTGTCGTGCCAAGAAGGTGACCAACAGCATGTTCTACGCGGCCGCCAAGAAGCTGGCCGCCATCGTGCCGGAGGAGGACGTGCAGTCCGGTAGGGTCTACCCCGACATCGCCAAGATCCGCGAGGTCTCCAAGCAGATCGCTATTGAAGGTGCGCCGCACACACACACACGCCTGTGGGCACACAACCGTGTCTCACCGTGCCAACAACCACCGCTGCAGTGTGCAAGGTGGCCTTCGAGAGCAACCTGGCGACGATCCACCCGCCCAACAACGAGAGGGAGCTGGAATTCCTCGTCGAGAACGCCATGTACATCCCCGAATACGCGCCCCTGGTCCACGCCCCCAACATCTTCTCCCACGCCGCCGACCCCAACCCCTACGACTGAGGAGGACCAACCCCCAACCCCCCTCCCTCTCGGCCCGCCCCTCGCTCTCTTCACGCGGTGTGCTTGTGTGCGGTTGTACGTGCGCGCATCTTCTACAAAAAGAAAAAGAGAAAAAGAGAAAGAAAACGGTTGCATCGTTGTTGGCGAGTCGCTCTCTCCATTCCGTTTATTCAGGTGCGGGTCGAGTCTTGGCCGTGCGTGTAGCCCTTGGGGATGCCCGCCCGGCCCTCCTCGGCGAGCTTGACCTCGGTCTCGCCCAGCTTCTGCTCCAGGCCCTTCCACTGTCGCTGCGCCAGGAACGTGGCCGCCGTGGGCACGGTCACCGCCAGCGACTGGCCGCCCGACACCACCAGCTCCTGCCCCGCTTCGCCTCCGCTCGCCTCTGCAGGCGGAACTGTGCGTGAGCATGAAACGCCCGCAATATACACGCGCGCGCGCATGGAGAGTTGGCGCGACACGGTGTGCGTACCCGGTCGGAAGCTGGACTTGAGCTTGCCGTCGATCAGCGACAGGCGAGGCTCGTCCTCAGCGTCGGGCTCGCTCTCGCGTTCCTGGTCGCCGGCGCCCTTCTCCGTGTCGCTGTCGTCGGGGGCCAGCGATGGCAGGATCGCGCTGAAGTCCGTGATGTACTCCCCCGTCCACTCCTTGCCCCTGCGCAGCCGAGCACAGCGCATCAGACAAAGAAGACGAAGGAGAGAGAGAGAGAGCGCGCGTAGTCTACGTCAAGAAGCCCCCCCCCACGTACTTGGTGAGGGCCAGCTCCAGCTCGTAGGGCGTGATGACGGGCTTGAAGAACTCCTTGGAGTCGATCAAGCTGTTTTCTGTGATAGAGCATAGCCAGCCAGCCACTGGTCAGTAATCTACCGGATGGACCACGTCGAGGCGACACGGCAACGGCGGGAGCAGGGGGGGTACCGGGGCAGGCCACGAGCACGAAGATGTCGATGTGCTCAAAGTTGGCGAGCTTGTGCGGGTTGAGCTTGCCCACCACGAACGTGTAGTGCTTCTTCCCGGCAGCCTTGATCAGTCGCTTCATGTGGTCGATGATCTGCAGGTACTTGGCTAAACGTTCATTGTAAACAAAAACGTCCATTGCAATTTTTGAATATATAAATTCTCTGATTTTATAATATATATTATAAAATCAAATATAAAAACGCACGAAGAGAAAGTGAACGTAGCAGGGTGGGTTCGAGTGCGTACAGACGCCCAGGGTGCCGGCCACGATGCCGATGATGTCGGCGTCCTTGGTCTTCTCTACGAGGAAGTAGCGTCGCATGAGGGTCTTGTTCATCGAGAGCGTCTCCCTTCGCAGCTCCCTGCTCTCCGGGCTGTACCGCCACACCTGCGCCAAAATAATCATATTATTAATATTATTATTAATAATAATATTAATAA
>JANDJZ010000785.1:0-21113 GCA_027943245.1 Acanthamoeba sp. SK_2022b | reverse complement strand
AGCGGTTCCGCGGCGAGAGCGGTGCGTGCAGCCGCCTCGCCTCCCCCCCCCCAACACCAATGGTTGCGGGAGAGTGCGCGCGCGCGTGCGCCGGCAAGTTAAACCCACACACGCACGCGCGCGCGCGCAGATGAGCCGCGGAGGGGAGTGCCCAGCGGGAGCATACCAGGCTCCGTTTCGTTGCCCTTCACCCTGCTCTTTCACCAGGTCTAGCCCCCCCCCCTTTCGGGTCGTGCCACGCCATGGGTTGACGTGGTGGGCGGGCGGGTGTTGCCATGGCAGGTGGAGCGCACGAACCAATGGGGAGAGGCGGTGGCGCCGGCGATGCTCCTCAAGAGCCGCGAGGAGCTGGCGGAGCTCTTTGCCCAGCGGGGCGTCACCGTCACCGCGCCCCGGGGCCAAGGCAGGCGGCAGGTCGTGGCGGCCATGTGCGGCTCGGGCGTGACCGCGTGCCAGCCGGCCCTCGTCCTCTTCCACGCCTTTGGCCGCACCGACGTGCCCATCTACGACGGCTCTTGGTTCGCTCCCCCTCCATTGCGCCTCCTCCGCTTCAACCAACAACCAACAACCAACAACAACGCTCGCTTCGTTCTGGGCGAGACTCCCATTGATTGACGCGCCCACCCGCGTAGGACGGAGTGGGCTCTCTCGGGCCACCCCAAGCAGCACCTGCAGCACCTCCCGCCCGACGTCGTCCCGCTCCGCAAGTACCACCACTGACGCACCACGCGACTGAATGAATGGCCTTTTCCCCACTACAAGAGCCTTGAAACAAGGCGGTGGTTGTGTGTGGTGCATGGTGTGATGTCTGCAGTGCGTTGCACATATGGTGCATGGTGGGTGGTAGGCCTAAGGTGGAGCAGATAATGAGGTTTATTGTTGTTTATTTGCCGAAATTCATCGGGGGGGGGGGGAGAACCCTGGTGAATGGAGCTCCACGCCCCTCAGAGGAAGCGCAGGGAGAGGCCGACCTGGAAGGGCTGCACGACGTCGGTGGAGGCCTTGCGGAGGGGACGGGACACGTTGAGCTCGACGCGCCCGAACATGGTGCGCAGCACCAGCCCAGCACCGATCGACGCCCGCACGTCGTCCACCGAGAACAGATCCTGCACGTTGGCCGCCACCGATCGCCCTGTCGACAACAACACGGCAGCCGAGAGCGCGACAACGACGATGACGACAATGACGACGACGATGACGGTGGTGGTGGTGTCACTAAAAGCAACCAATGGAGGAGGAGGAGGAGGAGGAGGAGGAAAGGAATGCAGTACCGGGGGTGGGCTGGCGGAGGTTGCCGGCGTTGGCGAAGAGGTGGCCGCCCACAAAGTCGGGCACGTCGCGGAGGGGCAGCGGGAAGGAAAGGTGCAGCGAGCCCGCCCAGTAGGCGCCACCGCCGAGCGCCCGCTGCTGGTGCGAGGGCCCGACCGCGTTGTACTGGAACCCGCGAATCGAACCTGCGCATCACCGCACATCACACACACACAACGGGGGGGGGGGGGGTGAGCCCTGCGCGAGGGCGGTGACAACAGCACGCGCGCGATGTGTGTAGGATATGTGCGCACCGGGACCACCGAGGAAGAAGCGGTCGACGATGCGAGAGCCGCTGTCCAGCGCATGAAGGTATCCGGCCTTGGCCAGCAAATTGACGGACTGCGCCCGGGGCAGATAAACGCCACAAAAAAAATATATTTAAAAAAAGTTGACCAATTAATAAAATATAAAATATAAAATAAATTAGAGAGCTGCCAGCCACACCAAAAAAAAAAAAAAAAAAAACAGCACGTACGCATCGGGTCTTGCCGAGGGGCAGGTTGAGCTGAGCGGCCAACTCCTGCTTCACGAATCGCACGTCGCCTCCGAGGCCCGCCAATTCCTGCACGCGTTCGACCCCGAATGGGGGCAAGTTAAGGCGAACACAACATCCAACAACAATCAACCAATAAACAAACAAACAAACAATCAAACAACCAACGACCAATGAACAAACAAACAACGAGAGGCCCGCACCGTGGACGAGGTGAAGGCGTGGCCGGTGGTGGGGGTGAGAGGATCGTCGCGGGTGTCGTGGGCGTACACGTACTTGACCGACGACTTGAGGGAGTGTCCCGCGTGCGAACGCAGCGCCAGCGGTGCACTGCTCTCGGGAATCACGTGGCGCGCGCTCGCCTCGTACGTCACCTGTGCCCATACGCACACACGACACGACACGACACGACACACACGCGCGCGCGACAAGTCCACGGTCATTGCGGGCGTGCGCGCGCGTGTGCGGTGGGGGGGGGGAGAGGCGGTGGGCGCACGTGCCTGGTGGGAGGGGAGGGAGTAGCGCAGGGCGAGGCCGTGGGTGGTCTGGGAGAGGGCGCACCAGGGCAGGCGGTGCGAGGCGCGCGTGAGGTCGGCCTCGACGTGGCGGGGGCCGGGGCCCTGGCCCAGCACGGGCCGCTTGAAGGCCAGGCCGAAGGCCGAGCTCCCGTGCTCGCGCCAGTTGGAGGCCCCCACCTGCGCGCTCACCGAGATCGTCTCTGCCCGCCCGAACGCGTTGCACAGCCCCACCGTTCCTTCATGACCCCAGCCACACAACACACACACACACACACACACGGGTGGGTCAGGCGCGCGCGTGTGCGTGTGCGATGGGGGGGGGGTGGCGGTCGTACGACGTCGGGTTCGTTCTCGCCGACGGTGGTGGAGGTCTTGACTTCGATGCGGGTGAGCTTGTGCTCGACGAGCTCGACGCGGAGGTCGCACGCGGAGGGATCGGCGGCGGCGAGGTCGTCCGGGAGGTCGTCGAGCACGAGGTTGACCGACTTGAATATGCCCAGCCCCTTGAGCTCCCCCGCGGCCACGGCCACGCGCGCGAGCACCTCGTCGAACGTGCGCGCCTTGAGCACGGGCCGCACGCACGCGGCCACCACGTCCGGCCGCGTGCGCCTGTTGCCCTTGACCCACACTCGCCGCACCCGCCAGGCATCCTCGCCCTTCACGCCCAACTGTAATCACCACCATCATCACCACCACCACAGCAACCACCAACCACCACCAACGTGTTCTCTTCTCAGTACAATCTCTCTCTCCCTCCACAGCAGAAAATCAAAAGGCGGTGTTTGCGGAGCCGCAAGATTAAAATAATTAAATTCGAAAATTATGGCAGGGGGGAGGAGGAAACAAACAAACAAACGTACGTCGATGGATTCCTCTTCCTCAGTGAACGACATTGGCACTTTCTCTCTCAGACCGGCCCCCCTTTTTTGTGTAATAAAAGTTGCGGCGCGTTTGGCGGGAGGATCGACGATCTGTTGTTGATCGGGATGGCAGGCGAAGAATTCCAAGCAGACCCGAAATTTCCAAGAAACCAGCGCTTTTTACAACAAGAAGATCAAAGCAACAAACAAGGCCTTGTTGTTCAGTATCCCCTGTGACTCGAAGACAGCCAGGAAAGAGAGAGGGTGAAAAAAAAAAAAAAACAAAGATCAAGCGACCTCGCAGTTTAGGAATGGGGGACACTGGAACTTCGTCAACTCCACCTTCGCCCTCACCAGGGCCTTCCGAAGTGCCCATGAAAACGAGCAGGGAGCTGCGAGTCGAGGAAATGTGTCCCGACTGCAAAAATCCTCACGGCGAGTTCATGGAAGGTGCCGTGATGGATCCGTTTTGATACCTTTCTACGTTTTTGATTCATTTTAATTTTAATTTATATGATTAATGATTTATTTTGCTGACTTGTTTTCTTTTTGTCCAATTTTCATCTCGTGTTGTAGATTTCGCGAATGGGGACATGATCTGCAGGGAGTGCGGTCTGGTGGTGGGGGACCGCATCGTGGACGTGCGGTCCGAGTGGCGAAACTTTGCCGACAGCGGCGACGACCCGAGTCGCGCGAGCCGCGTGAACGACTGGCTGCCCTCGGGCGGACTGGCCACCGAGATCGCCAAGCTGCCCACCGGACCCAACGGGCAGAACGGCGGACAGGGCGGGGGCGGGGGCAAGATGTCGCAGTGGCAGCGGCGCATTCAGCTCAGCCAGGGCGACCAGAACCTCCTTTCGGGCTTTGACAAGATCACTCACATTGCCGAGATTCTCGTCCTGCCCCAGAAGATCAAGGTAGCCCCCCCTCCCCCCTTTGTCTCTCTCTCTCTCTCTCTCCCCCCCCGTCACTCTCTCTCTCTCTCTCCCCCCCCCCTCTCTGTTGCTAACGCAACGCTGGCCCTGCGCAGAACAAGGCCAAGGAGCTGTACTCGTCGTTCGAGTCCAAGCGCAACAAGTCGATGCGGTGCAAGAAGGACTCGATCGTGGCGGCCATCATCTACATGGCCTGCAAGGAGGAGGGCGTGCCGCGGACCTTCAAGGAGATCTCCAAGGAGACCGAGATCTCGGAGAAGGAGATCCGAAAGTACTACCGCGCCCTCAACAAGATCCTCCCCAAGGGCACCGGCCGCACCTCCGCCTCCGATCTTGTGGTATGTGTGTGCGCGCGCGCGTGTTGTGTGTGTGTGTGTGTGTGTGTGTGTGTGTGTGTGTGTGTTGTGCGGCGATGTCTCACCTTGTGTGTCGCACGCGTTGCACAGAATCGGTTCTGCTCGAAGCTGAAGCTCTCGAACGAGATCATGAACCTGGCCACGGACATCGCCAACAAGGCCGCGGCCTTCTTGGAGGGCAAGTCGCCGTCGTCGATAGCCGCGGCGTCGATCCTGCTCGCCACCAAGCTGCAGGGCGAGAAGCGATGGGAGAAGGACATTGCCGCGGCTGCCTCCATCTCGCCCACCACCATCCGCAACGTGTTCAAGGAGCTCCTCCCCCACCAGGAGAGCATCCTGCCCGAGGGCTATCGCCCGCTGCAGAACGCCACCGCCTGACCGCGATGACCGCCACGCCGCGCCACTGGCGATCCTTTCTCTCTTCTCTTCCGCCGGGGAGACCGCCGCTTCCCCTCCCCACTGTAGTTACAACAACGCCACAGCCTCCGACCGAGGTGGCCACCATGTACAGCCGCGACCGAGCAAGCGCGTGGGGGAAACGCGAACAACGAACAAGGAAAGGGATCGTAGGTGCACTTGTGCCAAGTGGCTTGCTTGGGGTGTTGTGCGCGGGGGGCCCATGATGGGAAAACGTTCGCATGTACAAAGGTTTGCGCCTAAAAAACACAGAGCATGTGACATCATGGCCCTGCTTCCTCGCCTCTCTCTCTCTCTCCCCGCGGCCTCCTTCGTCGTCCTGTCCTCCTTCTTGAGGCGAGAGCTCGCCCACTCCGCCGCCGCTGCTGTCGTGTGTTTCTGTGGCCGAGGGACAGCCCCATCACCTCGCCTGCCAAAATTGGGTGGTGGAGTCGAGCGAGCGAGAGAGAGACAGAAGGGAGGCGGTGTCGATGTAGTGGACGTAGGGGCCGTGTTGGTGTTGTTGACGACGAGGATGTTGATGATGATGAAGACGATGAAGATGATGAATGACTATTCGTCCTTCTCGCTACCTTCGTCCTCGGTGTACTCGGTGCCGTCGCTTCCATCGCCGTCGCCGTCGTCGGTGTCGTCGCCCTCGGCGTCCGAGTCGGCGTCGCTCCCGGCGCCGTTGGTCGAGCTTCGCTTGCGGCCCCTGCGCCCACCGACGTCGTCCTCGCCCACGACGGCCTCCTCGTCCTGGTTGCCGGCCCAGTCCTCGTCGTCGTCGTCGCTGCCCAGCGGAACGAACTTGACCTTGGACTCGACGTCCTCGAGCTCGAGCGCGTCGGCCCCCTTGTTCCATCGGTGGTGGTGGTGGCGCCTGCCGCTTCGCCGGCGCGCCGACGGCGAGGAGGGCGAGGAGGGCGAGCCGAGGGCGAGGAGCGACGACGGGTTGGCGAGCGACTGGATGGCCACGCAGAGGAGCGAGCACACGATGGTGCCCCACATGTTCCACGTGAACCACGAGTGGCCGAATATCATCGCCACCATGAACGGGATCGCCGAGAAGATGAGCGTCTGCGTGTACATCATCCCTGATCATCGCACGCGCGCGCGCGCGTCAGCGAGAGGGGAGAGGGGGGGGAGGGAGAGGGGGGGAGGTACCGAAGGGGTTGCGGTCGGAGAGGACGCAGCCGTAGTCCTGCTTGGGGTCGAACAGCTTGCCCGAGTCCGGATGCCCGGCCTTCTCCGCCGCCTTGAACCTCTCCGCCAGGCACCCGAACCTTGACCCCCCCCCATCATCGACCAACCAACCAATCACCACCACAGCACGAACGCGCCAGGCAATGCGTTGTGAGTGATGGTCATCGATCGTGTTGCGTGTGTGTGTGTGTGTGTGTGTGTGTGTGTGTGTGTGTGTGTGTGTGTGTGTGTGTGTGTACCAGTGGTCGGTGGAGAGCTCGTAGTGGCTGCGTCGCGTTTGGATGACCCACCAGTAGATCATCATGAACGTGAAGATGAGCAGGAACGAATACCCAAACACGATCAACCTGCCCTGCCTGCGAACGGGACGGTGAACAGAGGAGAGAGGAGGAGGGGGGAGGGAGGTGAGCATGAGGCATGTCGCGTGCGAGTGATCGGAGGAGGAGATTGGGGGGGGAGGGAGCACTTGTGGAAGCCCGCGAAGCCATGGATGGTGAGCAGCCGGATGACGGCCAGGTTGAGGGTGACGAAGCTCACGCACACCGCGACCGTAAACTCAACTGATGCGACACCACCGTCAGTCGATATTTATAATATAATTAATTATAATTATTTTCTTCGAAATATATATATATATATAACGCGGGGGGGGGTGGCGACGGTGAGGTACCGTAGAAGAGGCCGTTGGCCCACCAGCCCTCGGCGGCGTCCCAATCGAGGAAGCAGTTCACCGAAGTCGGGCTCGCGCCGATCTGCCCCCGCCGCCGAGTCAGCCAGTCAGCCAGCCAGCCACCGAGAAGACGCGCCTGGCGCGTCGACAGCAAATTGGGGGGGGGGCGAAAGACGCACCTGGGTGGAGACCCACGCGATGAACAGCCCCACGGTGGGCAGGAACTGCAGTCAAGACACATCATCACACATCATCATCACAGGGTAATGAGTGAGCACGCCATCAGGACAGCAGCCAAGAGGGAAGGTGAGGGGTGGGGGGGTGGGGGGAGGAGGGCCGAACCCATCCGACCAGGTAGTAGAAGATGCGTAGCTTCTTGCTGTGGTATCCGATGCCCGCCACCGAGCCTAACGATGCGGGGGAAGATCGCCAAATGCGAGTGAGCAGGAATAACCACCAACCAACCAACCAACCAACCAACCAACCAACCAACCAACCACCGCAGCGATTACCGATAAGGAGGTGCAGACAGACGTTGAACCACCACATGACCAGCGACGCCGTGCCCCAATACAGCAGAATGCCTGGGATCACCAGCACACAGTTGGTAACAACGACCAAAAACTCATAAATAATCTAATAAATAAATAAATAAATAATATTTTATATTTTTAATAAAATAGTAAAAAAATGAATAAATAATAAAAACGCAAATAGTGTGAACCTTGGACGGCGCAGGGGAAATAGGAGACGTCGGCCACGATGAAGTCCTTCTCGCAGGTGACGTGGTCGAAGCCACCGAGGAAGGAGGGCCAGATGAAGCCGAGCGCCATCAGACCGGAGGAGACGTAGATGTACAGCGGGACGACGCTCGGGAACGTGTTGGTCTCGGCAAAGTTGATGAAGAACGGGATGAGCACCAGGAGGAGCATCACCGCCCCGAAGTAGCCCTCCACGATCTGCGTGATCGACAGCGCCTTGTACTCCGGGTCGGAGTAGGTGCCCAGCGGGCACTCGCGCTGGCACGGCGTGATGTACTTGGAGTCGTCAAACCCCTCCCTCAGGGCCTCGTAGTGCGGCGGACACTTGACGCTGGGGTTCAGGTCGTCATCTGCAAACACACATCACACACACATCACACACACACACACACACACACACATCACACACACACACACACACACACACACACATCACAGGCCTGGACATGTGAGCAGGAGGAGCGGTGGAGAGAGAGAGAGACAGAGAGAGAGGAGCTGACCTTTGGTCACGCCGGGAATGAAGCACTTGTAGGTGGTCGTGGTGTTGTCGGGAAGGGTGTAGTGGTAGGGCTGGGACTCGAGCGGGTACTCGGGCTCCCCCGTGCTCGACGACGTGGCATTGCAATCGGGCAGTTGGTCCTAGCGTGCGCAGCCGAGCAACCAAACAACCGAGCAGGTAAGCGAGCACCACGCAATGTCAAAAAGATAAATAAAATAAAATAAAATAAAATAAAACAAAACAAAACAAAACAAAATCAATAAAACAAAAGAAAATAAAATGATGGAAGCAACGGAAAGGTGGAAGAGAAGGACACCTCCATTTCGGCGAGCTGAAACTCGCCCCGACAGTCAGAGAGGAGCTCCGTGCAAAAGGGGAAGCAGATGGGATGCTGCAGCGTTATCGTCTTGGCATCTGCGCGGGCATGACGCGTGTGGGGCGTGAGTCATAACGCGGAAGGCCCAGACACACACGCACACGCACACGCACACACACACACACAGAGAGAGAGAGAGAGAGAGGAGAGGAAAACGCGGGAGAGGAGCACCATCGGCGTAGGAGCACTTTTTGAAGGCCGTGCCACAGAGGAACGCCGTCCACGCGTGCTGGCAGGTCTGTGACTGGAACAGCTTTGCCCGGTCTGCAATCACGCGAGCGGCCGCGAGACATGAGAAAACAACGGAGCACAGGAGGCAGCTGCACAAGAAGAAGAAGAAGGAGGAGAAGAAGGCAAAGCAAACCGAGGGCAGGGCGTATGCTGTCGGCCATCTGCTGCTGCGTTACGTTGCCTGTCACGCACACGCGGTGGTTTATGTAGGGAATGCACTCCTCCGGGCTCTTGCTGAACGTCACACACTATAGGGCACCACAAAAGCCGAATGAGATCTCGCCACTGGCCGTGCAGCATAAATAAACAAATAAATCAAGTAGTAATAAAAATAAATAAATTAAAAGAATTCGTTGAGCGATAATACTTCTGGAGGAGTACTTTGGAGGACGGCCCTTCCACGCCGCTGGTGGGCAGCACCATGACAAGTGCATGTAGGAGGATAAAGATGAGGGACAAAGTTGTTGTTTGTACTCCTCGATGTGTCATCGAAAAATAGATTCGCTCGTTTCTGAGAAACACGCTTCTATCAGCCTCTTGAGAAACCCGGTTGCGCGACGTGGGTTGCCGTCCTTGAGTGACCTTCGGGCGTTTTGCTTGGACCAAATCGACGATAGGCAGATGGGCGTGGGTGTTGGCGTTGGAACGCTCGTGTGAAGTGGCTCTGCACACTTTCCTTTTCAGAGGAGATTTCTTTTGCATTTCTTCCTAGGGGCACATGATATATCCTTTCCTTTATGCGAGATTGTCTGTGGATTTGCTGTGCAGTACATGTACATGCAATCCCTGTGGCCCACCACACCAGTTGTTGATATGATATCATCCTGTTCCAGGGGGCCTACATTGCCAGCCCAGTGCCGGAGCACTTACACGGCTGGAAGTGGAGCGAGCTGATGTCGCACTTGCCAAAGGGCGACATGCCGCCCATGCCGTCGCACTCGGAGCACAGGACCGATCCCGGGCGCAGGGTGCCCTTGCCGTAGCACATGGGACACATGCACAGCATGTGCACGCTCGACGAATCACAACCACCAAACACGCCCCAGCTGCCCTTGCCCTGTTTGTCACCAGCGAATTAAATAATAATAATAATAATAATAATAATAATAATAAACCGTGCTCGCGATGGATGGGGATACCTGACACTTGGGGCACTGCATCTTCTCGATTATGGCGGTTGGGCCCTAGGGGAGAGGCCGAGACGAGATGAGATCGTGCCGCGCCACGCGATGGAGAAAGAGGGCACGGGCAGCTTACCTGCGCCCGTTGCTGGGAGAGGAAGGCGGGCGCGCCCGCGGGCAGGCTCGCAGAGTCGTCCGAATCGGGCATGAGGCACCGCTTGTCCAGGCAATGGACCACGACTGGTACACCGCGCGCGCGACATGGCGACAGCAGTTGGTCACACCATCACCATACCAGCACAGCAAGAAGAGGGGTGTCGTGCTTGTGGGTTTGCCGTAATGTCCGACCGCTACCATGCAACCGGGCAACAGGGAGTGTTCTATCGCATCCGCGATCGGAGAGAGAGAGAGAGAGAAGCCGTCAAGCTCGACCGACCAGCCCAACCCACTAACCGAGCGAGACACAAAGAGGGCCGCGGTCGTTGGGCGGGAGGGGCACCTTTGTCCTGCTCGCTGGGAGCGATGTCGTAGAGGGCGACGTCCAGGTTGCCGCCCGAGCCCTGGTCCTTCCACACCGCCTTGTCCGAGACGGTAGCGATCGACACCAGGCACTGATGGACGCACCTGTTCCGTTGTTTCCGCCGCCAAGGAAGAGAGGGGGGGAGAGAGAGAGAGAGAGAGAGATAAGCTCCACAGCCCCACGTCGACGCCCACGCCAAGGGAGGGCCTACCTCACGGCATCCAGCGACGGTTTATTTCGATCTGCAGGGATTTGGGGGATAAACGACCCAATAGCAGCAGCAACAACAAGAAGAAGAACAAGAACAAGAACAACGCAACACCAGAGCAATGAGAGGCCACTTGTGATGATATCAGGGGAGGTTGGTCAAGAGAGAGAGAGAGAGAGAAGTCGGAGAGGCACCTGGAGAAGCGACCGATCCCAGAGCGATGAACCTGCCAGTGGTAACACCAGACATCAGCACCACAGATGAGTCCACGCCACCCAACGAATGAACGAACGAACGAAAGTGAGAGAGAGGAGTAGTAGTACCCTGGCGGAGGAACGGGCATCCAAATGGACACGGACTGCTTGCACCTCGTCCCGGCGTCGCTCCATACGAGCCGATAGTCGACGGGCTATACGCCCCAACGATGGTTCGGGATTGGTCCAATGAGACCACGATCTCTGGTCTCCGCGAGAGGTGAGGGGAACCGAACCTTGCGCAGGAAGTGCGGGAACTGTGGGTCCTTTTCGGCCACGCAGAACACGGGCAGCTCGCCATCCATGACCGGCTGGTCCGCGTGGTACGGTCGTGCGACATCCCCCAACGAGTAGTACCTAGCACGATGAAATATTAACAACAACGCTCTACGCGCAGAAAAAATAATAATATAAAAATAAAAATAAAATTGTAGAGCCATGGCATTACCCTTCGTCGGGGAGAGGACGGAAGATGGCACCATCGTGTATGCCCTTACCGATGCCCCGGTCCGTCCACAGCTTCTCGAACCGCCGCACCTCCTGCACCTTCAGCACTTGTGGCTGCACGTGCACGGCCCCCAGTGTGGAGGTGCAAGTGTGAGAGCGTACTCGGCAGTCCACGGCTATACTCGAGGGCGAGAAGCTGTCTACTTACCTTTGCGCTCCCGCTGCTGAGCCGCATCCTTGCTTTCTTCTTTGCCGTGTTCTTGCTTTTCCGGCAATTAATTTGTTGTTTTTTTTGTTTTTTTTTCCTTTCCACTTTTCACTTTTCTCTCCCGCTGGCTACACCAAGGAAGAGGGAGCCGGAAGGGCAGAGTCGGCGGCGGCTCTGATGGCCTTCTTGAAGGCCGCCCTGGCCCGTCGCTCCACCTCCTCTCGCCACTCCTTCTCCGCCCGTCGCTCGATCCCTCTCTGCCTGCGCCTCTCCACGCCTGCGGCCCTCTTGCTCAGCGCCACATCACCTTCGCCAGGCGAGCCCTTCCCGGCGGGGCCGGGCCGCAGGGTCTCGAGCGTCGCCCCGTTCTTGCGCGACCAGGCGGCTTCGAATTCGCTGAACAGGTGCGGGTCGTTGTAGAGCGCCGCCTCCACCGCCATCCTGCGCGTGCAATGGGCGATCATGAAGCTGTCCACCACGTCGTAGTTCTTCTCCGACAAGCGCCCGGTCCTGAGACAAAAAACGACACGCGTCAGAGCGAGCCGCGTCGAGCCATTGGCGCGGCTGGGCTGTGGAGAAGAGGCACTTCTTGATGATCCACGGGTGGTCCGCCGGGAAGAGGCGCTTCACCCGATGGAAGGCCAGGTCTTTGATGTTGTCCTCGGCCGATCGCTTGCGAATGCCAAAGTAGGTCCTCGCCTGGTTGACACATCACAGCATAGCATAAAGGGGCCAAGGGCGAGAAGGGGTGTCATCATCATCAACAACAACAACAGTGGATGGTTGTGCCAACTACCTGGCTGGGATGCACTTTTAAGGGTCGTCGCGCGCCAAAGGCCATGTAGCTCGTGTCGTCGACGCCGGCCTCGTCGTCGTCGTCGGCCGCGGGTCGTTGGCGAGCAATGGCGAACTCGTCGTCGCCCTCTCCAAACTCAAGCGAGGGCGACGGCGACGGCGAGGAGGGCTGGCGGCGGTGGCCAAAGAAGACGTGCCAGCACTCGTAGGACACCAGGCAGTTGAGGCAGGCCAGCTTCATGATGTCGCTCGTGCGCCACTGCACCCCGCCGAAGCTCTTGAGGAAGTCCTCGATGCCCACCACCCACGTCGTCTCCCGGCCTCCCTTGGCGGCGTGGATGGAAGCCAGGCGTTGGCTGAGGAAGGTCACCTTGTCAAACAAGTCGGGAATGCTCTTGGTCTCGATCACACCGCACTCGTCCAGCCTGCCTGTCGGCTAAGAATATTATTTGTTTGATTTTATTTAATATATTACTGGCTTTGTTTCTATATTAGCTATTATTCTTATTAATGTATTATTTATTCGCAAATAAAAAGAGATGCGCGTACCGGTGGGGGCGTGAAGGACGGTGAAGCCAGTGCTGTTGGTGTTGACGTCGAGCCCCAGCACCCATTCTGCCGAGCGCCCTGCCGTCTGCATACAACGCTCTCGCGTCACGACGCCAAGGCCGAGCCCATTCTTCCGGGTTGTGATCTTTTCGTCTGAGTCATCGGCAGCCACTTTCTTACCTGCCCGCTCTTTTGTTGCCTTTGCAGAGTACCAGCGCGCTTGTACACCACAAGGTGCTGAGAGGCTTCCCGGCAACATGCTCCATCTGCGCACGCCTGCTCTCATCTCGGCGCAGGATTATTTTTGGTGGTTTTAAAGAAAATATATATAATTTAAATACAAATATCTGATGTTTGACGACCGAAAATGAAGCGAGAAGGAAGCGGTGGGTACAGCACAACAGCAGGGGTTTATTTGCAAGTATACGCGCTCAGATCTTGGAGCGGTGGTCCGGCAAGACACAGTTTAGTGGGCCTTGCGGAACTCGAAGGTCTCCCAGTCCTTGGGGGCATCGCGGTCGGCGACGACCTTGCCGCTGGGCTCGACGCACAGGTACTTGCCGTGGTGGGTCTTGAAGTGGACCTTCTTGTTGCCCAGCTTGATGAGGTGGAACGTCTCCCACTCCTTGGGGGTGTCACGGTTGGCCACGACGGTACCGTTGGGCTCAGCCGCCTGGTAATTTCAGCGACGGCAAATGAAGGTCAGCGAATGTAGGTATACTACAACTATCTCGCGTGGAGAGACGTGGAAGGGGGACGCGTACGAGGTACTTGCCGTGGGCCGACTTGAGGTAGATCTTGCCGCCACCGAGCTTGATGACCTCCCAGTGCTCCCAAGCAGCAGCCGAGTCGCGGTTGCCCACAACGGCGTGCGAGGGCTCGGCGCAGACGTACTTGCCGTGGTGAGTCTTGACGGTGAACTTCTTAGGCATGCTGTAGGAGTTGTGTATAGGGTTTTAGTTGAAGACGATATAGGTCGGGGAGATTGATGGGCCTTTTATCTTGCACGGTTGCCCGACAAAGCGTATCGTCGGCGCCAATAGCGTGCAGGGACCCCGCCCAAGACCAATCGCGGCACTCCGGAGTTGGAATTAGTCGTGGCAGTTTCCCTTTGTTTCGGGCGCTGGTAAACCCCCAGTAGGTTTCTGCCAGCTCATCTTATAATTACGACTGCCGACTATGCCGGAGATAAGTCCAACCTTCTCGATTTGTGCTTTTGTACTTTCCTCCTTTTTCAAATGGCTCTCCGTCCTCCTCATTGTGCCAGTGGGAACCACAGACTTAGGACTGCACCTGGTGATATTAGCAGCCTTCTAATATCAGACAATGGGGGCCTTTACAGTGGGCAATATCAAGACTGTGGACCAGATGGAGGCAGACAGTCATCAGGTGTGCTTAACTACCACATACACAATGTAGAGTTTGCCTCTTCACTGCTTGCAGCCAAGCCTACATCATGCTGCTCAAGATCGCCATCTTCGTCTTGCTCCCTTTTGTCTCTTTCTTGGGGGTGCTTTCATTTCCGAACAATTTTCTTTTGGTATCGTACGATTTTCTTCGCCGCCTAAGTAATTTAATATAATTTTTGCTGACATGAGCAGGGTGCGCCACCTCGCTAGTACTCTTGTACTGCTCGTTCTCTTAATCGTCTCGGTTGCAGCAGTAAGAGGACAATCGCCAGCAGGCGTTAAAGTCATCAATGCGCTGCCGCCCCCCATCCTCGACTTCAGCTCGACATTTGTGGACGTTCTTGTAAATGGCAGCGTCCTCTTCTCGCGCGTCCAGTACCTGTTTGGCTCTAACGGCAACAAGGGGCCCTATAGCCCACTCGATGCACCTGGAACCTACGTCATCTCTTTTCGCTACACGAATCATCCTGAGCTGGGCATAATAGCCTCAACCCAGCTCACCGCCCAGCCGGGCACCTACCACACCATCATAATCTTTGGTCGCAACACCACCGACTTCCCTCTGCAGACTGCACACCTCAACGATCAACCCTACGGCGAGCGGGTTGGCGACCCTTACGAGTCAGACAAAGAGGAAGGAACTATTTCGGTGCAGCGAAGAGCTGGCAGGGGAGGCAAGGGAGAGGCAGCTGGCGACACGGCGTCCCTGCGCTACTTCAACGCGGGCATCTCGTTGGGGCCGACCACCGTCAAGATGAACGGACGGGACCTGTTCACGTCGACTCCCTACGGGCAGGCCTGGAACGGCGGCCAGTACATCGAGTTGGACGCCCGGAGCGGCCCCTTCATGTTCGAGGTGGTGGACGCTCGCTTCGAAGAGATACAGATTACCTTCGACAAGCTGCAACTCACGAACGGCTGTGCGTTCACTCTCTTCTCGACGGGCGTGCTGGGCAACTACTACAGCCCATTCATCATCGTCGACACCAAGGACTTGTGCTAGCGACCGCAAGATGCAGCCACGAGCCCGCCCCTCTTCTCTCCTTGTCTTCACTGGTACTCGAGTATTTCTAGTAATATATCAAAATTAGTCGTTTTTATTCCCTGAGGAAACGGAGATCAGGTCACGTGACAGCTGCGGGTCACATGGCCCGCCCGTTTCCATTTCGCGTCTCTCCTCTTACCATTACAAGCTTACGTTACACGGCAAATACGGACCCCTCCGGACTTGCACCTCTTCCTCGATATCTACAGCTCTCTTCTGTCCGTCCTTATCGCGGGAGGGGGGGCTCTGAAGGCCTTCCTCAGTAGGAGACGAAGAACGATAGCATCCAGTTGACGATTCTGTCGTACTCGCAGCTTCGAATCTTTGTCACGGTCGGCTTGGTTGGCGTGGCCTTTGCCTTGCTGTTGTCTGTAACGAAGCTGGCAACACCCACCTCGCCCGTCACTTCCTCGATCAATCTTCCGTATTTCATGGCCGGCCTTCTGTTGCTGCGGTGTGGGTGGAGGGTGGAGTTGAAGTGGTTGTGTTGTTGTCTTCGGCTCGGCGTTCCGTTTTGTTCCCTCTTTCGCTGCACACGCGAACACGAGCCGCGGACAGCACGAGCTTTTGCCCGTATTTCCTCCGCTCTTGGTTACGAACTGCTCGGTTTCAAACCCATTGGCCAGGATTTGGGCGAAACGCGGATTAAAGCGTTGTAAACTACCCATTTCTTCGTAATTGGAAAAAAGAAATTGAAGGAAAGCCTCCCACGAAACAGAGAAAATGCAGCGCACCAATAGCGGTGCACCTCGTCGGCAGCAACGAGTTGCGCTTCTTTGAAGGAGGTCACCCTAACCCCTACCGCGGAAGCCATAGTACTTGTGCAGTGGAACTCCAGCGTGTATTATTCCAACAGAACTACAAACTGGGCAAAGCTGGTAACAGGGCCGGATCACTTGCGCAGGGTGAAGTGGTCCTTGACGAGGGTGTCGACGTCGCTGATGAACTCCATCTCGAGGCGCGAGCGGGTCACGGCCAGGCGCGTGTAGCCGTGCTCCTTGTCGTTCACCACGCGCGCCCACTTGGGCTTTTCCTGCTCCAGGTTCGTCGTCAGGCGGAAGCCCGCCATGCCGATGACCACGTGCGTGGGCGCACGGCCCGACGGGATGCAGGTGTCCTTGTACACCGGGCAGCTCCTCTGGTACTGCACACAGAGACAAAGAGATAAAGAGAAAGAGATAAAGAGAAATAGATTGAGAATAGAGATAAAGAGGGAGGGTCAGCCACACGCCCAGGCGGAGAGATCCGTCGATGGAGGAGAGATGGCGCGTACGGAGTGGTGGTGCCCCCAGAGGGCGAGGTCGACCTGGTACTTGAAGAGCAGGTCCTCGATGTTGGCCCTCAGCTCACGCGCCACGGGCTGGTCGCCGGCGTCACCGACATTGCTGCCGACGCGCGCACGTCGGGAGGACAAGTGGTCCAGATTAGGAAAGGAAAGGAGGGCCAATCGCGCGCGAGCGGGACACCGTACCCCTGCGAGTCGATGTACATGGGGCGGTGGCCGGAGAAGATGACCCACGGCGTCTTGGAGCGGTTGACCCTCATGAGATCGTCCTCGATCCACTTCCACTGGCGGCTGCCTACATATGCGCGCCCGAGGCGATGAGCCGCGATGGAGGCAGGAGGTAGGGGGGGGGGGGCACGTGTACCGATGGAGAAGTCGTGCTCGGTGGACATCAGGGTGAAGTGGATGAAGCCGTAGTCGAAGCTGTACCAGGGCTGATCCCTCGCCGGCGTGGGCATCGGGTAGCGGGCCTCGTAGGCAACGCCGCACTCGCCTGCGCAATGGCCACGGTCGTCACGATCGAATGCAATCCCATTTGCCCCCCCCCCCCAATCTCGCGCCCCTATTGGGCGACCACCATCACCGCCGGTTCGGGGGGGGGGCAGAGTGCGCGTACCGCCAGAGTCGGTGCCGTTGTAGCGGGAGCCAGAGTCGGGGAAGTCGCGCTCGTGGTTGCCGATGCACGTCATGTAGGGCACGCGGTTGGAGATGGCCGACACCTGATCGTGGAACTCGTCCCACTGCGCGCCGTAGCCCACGGCGTACGCGATGTCGCCTGCGCGTAGTCGACGTGGTCGGTGCCAGACGGTCTCGCGCGCCAATTTGGGAGGGCGTACCGATGTGGAGGAGAAGGTCCATGGGGCGAGTGTCCAGGTCCTTGGCGATGAGGTTGGTCGTGTAGATGGACGCCTCCTCGCTGTTCCAGTGCTCCGTCGAGTTGTCCTGTTCATGCGCGTACAAACACATGCAAATTAATTACAAAAAAAAAAAAAAAACAATTCAAATTTATTATATAACAACATAACATAAATGGGTAATGGCGTAGGAATAGTAAAGTAAGGAGTCACCTGGGTGGTCTTGCCCATGTCGCCGAACGCGAAAAGGTGGATCTCGCGGTCCGACTGGTCGTTGGGCTCGGACACGAACGAGGACTCGGCGCTGAAGCCGAAAGTCGGGTCACCGTACACGTAGTAGTACCTCGTATCTGCGCGCAACACATCGCTCATCAGACACGACATCAGGCGAAGCACACAAACCGCTTGGGGGGGGGAGGGTACCGGGACGGAGGTTGGAGAGGACCGCGCTGTGGAGAAGACCGGGGTCACGCCAACCCTCGGTGGTGGCCGGAGCACCGCACATCTGCTCCTTCCGATAGGTCGACGTCGCCGCGCCCACGCTCTGGTCGTAGTGGCCTTGACCCCACCACGCCCGCGTGCCACGTTAGCAAAAGCTGCCCAATCACTGTTTTATTTATTTGTTTATAAAAAATTAATAATGAATAAATATGTTTTGTTTTATAAGAAAGTGTGGAGGTACCGGAGACGGTGCCGAACTTGACCTGCGGATGGACGGCGTCGCGGGTGGTCCACATGACGCGCATCTCGTTCTGGCGGCCGGTGAGCATCAGGCGTCCCTGCAGCGGCTCGTTGTAGTTGACGAACGCAACTGGTACACGCGCGCGCACACACGCAGACGCCGGTGAGCGCAGGGCGCATTCGGGCGAGGGTCGCCTCGGCGCGAGGACGGCGCACCGCTGTTGGACTTGGCGACGAGGGTAGGCTTGACGACGCCGTGACGGAAGAACGCGAAGGCGTAGTCGGCCCTCATGTTGGTCAAACGGAAGCGGACGCTGCCAGATCCTGTCGACAAATAGCCGTCCGACTGCTCGCGCGTGTAAGAAGGACCACGGAGACGCAGAAATGGAGCGAGACGAGGACGAGGATGCCGCGCACCTCATCGGCGTGCTTGTACTTGATGGGCGCGGTGGCAGTCACGTTCGCGTTGGCGGGAGAGTAGACGCCGATCCAGTCGGCCCGGCTGGGCTTGTCCACGCCGTGCCACGACACCTGCGCGAAGAAGCGGGCCAGCAGGCCAACCGCGTTCGGAGTTAAAACCTGGGCCAAGGCCTTAATGATGCAGCGTTAGACGGGGGGTGTTACCTCGACCCACTCGCCGGACTTCTTGAGTGTCCCGGGCGAAGCGGTGATGCTGATGGCCGCCACCAGCTGCGTCTTGATCTAAAGTTGGGGCTATGTTAGTTGACCCCTTTGCAAGATAAAAACCAAATTGGAGGGGAGAGGCCATGCCTGGTCGACTTGCAGTTTGGGTTGGGCAGCGCCATGGGCGCCATGAGCGCTAGCATGGTCCGCAAGCAGGAGCAGGACGACCGCGGCCAAGCCAACAAAGAGGACCACAGGTGACCTCGCCATTGTCCGCTTGTGCTGTACTAGTGCGTGAGAGGGGCACAACGGAGGCCTCCCGACCGGGAAACTGCGAGAGAAGAAGCCGTAAAATACAACAGCGTTTTGATTGGTGGTGCCTTTATTGCCCAAGGTGGCGCGCCACATTAAAAAACCAATCGCCAACACCAATCGCCACCACGGCCTTACACGGGGCTGGGCGTGCAGGAGCCCTTGGCAAAGAGGCTCTTGGAGAAGGCGTAGCTCTGCGCGAAGGCGACCTCCGGCTGTACCTTTTGGTGCATCACCAGCTGCGCCCAGTGCTGGATCACCGCCACGGCGCAGCTGTTGGCCAGGTCAAAGTGCCTGACCGTACTCTCGAACGTCTTGGCCGCGAACTGGTCGTACGCGATCAGGGCCTGCTTAAAGTAGGTCGACCTGCACACATGTTCAGCATTACCTCGTCATCAGCCCCACAACTAATCATCAGGGGGTGTCCCTGAATGGACTGCGGGCAGCGAGGCGACTGAACGTACTGCGCCTGGAGAGTGGCGACCTTGATGAGGCCGAGACCGGCTGTGCCCCAGTTGTCGCTGCACTTCTTGATGGCCGTGGCGTTGTAGACGTTGTTCTTGGGGTCGGCCTTGCGCGAGTACTCGGTGCCAGCCGCCACGAACTCGGCCGCGACCTGCGACGACATCTACGCTCTCTCACGCACGACCACACAACACACAACACACAACACACGCATTGGATGACGCCTCACATGGGCAAAGAGAGATTAGGAGAGAGAGAGAGAGAGAGAGAGAGGGAGGCTTGGTCCTGACCGTGGAGTTGGGCTCGAAGGTGACCCGGAGGGAGACGAGCGCGTCGATGGCCGTCATGTGAGGCCACGTGGTGGCGTAGTTGGGCACGGTCGGGCCCAAGTAGCTGCAACCGAACGATCTCACCGTGAGCGCGTGTCGTCATGCGCTGTGTGACGGAGGGGGGGCAGTGCGATGCGGTACCCGCCAAATGGGGCGTGGAAGCCCACGACGTCGGCGTAGACGTGCGAGCCAAATGCCAACGCCATCGACAGTGGATCAAATCCATCGCGCTTGAACCTGTGGCCGGGCGCACCAGTCAACAAACAAACAAACAAATTCTACTCGCCCAGACGAGAACGCGAGAGGGCTAACGAACTGGTCGGCTTCGGGCGTGAGCGCGAACTGGACGAGGTAGCCCGGGAAGACTCCGTTGTGCATGGCGCCTACCGGGACCGTGCAGTCTGGAAACTCCGACCAATTCGCAAAGTAGAACCCGTCCGGCAGATCGCACCCCAGCTTCACGCTGGTGGGTGGTGGCCATTTGGTTAACGAGATATAAAGTCCCGGTGGGGGGGGGGTTATCTAAAATGGAGAGTGAAGGGAGTACCTGTCGGCGTGAGCGTCGGGGAACGCTTGCCGAGCAAAGTAATAGTGGGAAAGTGGCCCCCAGGCCTCGGCGAAGCAGGCGAGGGCCAACACGGCCACCAACAATACCAACCCAGCACAACCGCGCTTCATCTTGATAGGAGAAAGAAAGAAAGAAAGAAAGAAAGCAGAGACTGGCCGCGGCGTAGGAAGGATAAACGACTGACGAGTACTTGTTCTGGGAGCGGGGCACAGAAACGTAACAGCAAAGTTTATCGGACTGGCATTTAGAGCATATCGCCGATAGAGTTCTCAAAGAACTCAAAGCGGAAACAAAGTAACAGTGCCCAAACGCGTGTGGCATTCGTTATGCCCGCCAGGCCAGACAGGGTCCTGCCCAGCCCACGGCTTCGCAAAGGGCCCGTGTCTCCTACATCTTGAACTGACGCGACCCTTTTGGGAGGCATGAGAAATCCGGGGACAGGGGTGAGTTCACACTTGCACTTGCCTGGAAAAGGCAGCAAAAACGGAAGCGAAAACTTGTGTGTTGCTGCCCTTGACCAAACATGGACCCCTCCTGTTCCCTCTCGTCTCTGATCTTAATCGGGGTGGAGCATTGAAGGGGTGGTGGTGGTGGTGAAGGTACGTTGATGGACCACCAGGGCCGCTGCGCCACTGGCTGGTGAAGTGGGTGTCACAATGCTGGCAAGTTCGGTTGTCGAACACTCGCCTCAGCCTCCTTCTGCCAGTTCTCTTGTTGGCGTTGGCCGGCGGGGAGGGCGACAAGGCAACCTGGTTCTGGTCCGCCTCGGCAACGCGATGGCTCTTATCCGCCCCCGTGGGAGCAGATAGACGGTGTGGTGGATGGAG
>JANDJZ010000784.1:0-21784 GCA_027943245.1 Acanthamoeba sp. SK_2022b | reverse complement strand
CTCGCTCTACGCTCGGGGCCAAGACGCTGGCAGCCGCCTTGCAGCGCGTGAGTGCATCCTTCGCCCTGCTGCAGGACGACGTGGCGCTTGTGCCCGTCTCTGATGGCTTGCTCAAGGGTGCTGCTCTGGACGTGCGCCACGCCCTGGGCAAACATTCAGACTTCCTGCACGGGCTGCTGTTGCGCGTTTTCTGGCGTCTGCTGGTATGGCTGCACGGCGGCCGACTGGTGCCCAGAGGGCTCGATTTTGCCTTCGAGCCACCGCCGCGTGCCGCAGACTATGCCCAAATCTTCTCGGGCACGTTGCGGTTCGGGCAGGCGCGGTCGGCGGTCTGGTTCGAGGCATCCGCATTCACGCAGCCGATGCGCCGTGACACCGCCGCGCTCCAGACCTTTTTGCGTGCCACACCGGGCAACCTGATCGGCCCGCGTCTAATCGAGCGGACAGCCAGCGCGCGGGTGCGCGCGCTATTGCAGCAAGCGTGCCCGGAGTGGCCCGATCTGACTGTCGCCGCGCAGCGCTTGCACATGTCGGTCAGCGCACTGCAGCGGCATCTGGCCGTGGAGGGCAAGTCCTTTCAGGTGCTGAAGGACGAGTTACGGCGCGACATGGCGATCGTTCGGTTGACCAGCACCGATGCCGCGCTGAGCGCCATCGCCGCCGAGTTGGGGTTCGCCGACGGCACCGCCTTCCAGCGGGCCTTCAAGTCATGGACCGGCAGCACGCCAGGCGTCTATCGTTCGCGCACCCAAAAAACGTAGCGCTGCTTCGACGCGGTCGCACTCAAAGCGACGAGCACAGATGCCCGCCATCCACTGGCACGCAGGCGCCGGTCATCCACGACCCGGCCTCGGTCGCGAACAGCAGGAACAGACCGTTGAGCTCCTCCGGCTTACCCAGGCGGCGCATCGGGATGCGCTTGATAAGCGCCTTGCCATGGTCGGTATCCCACATGGCATCGGTCATCTCGGTGTCGATGTAGCCCGGCTCGATGGCATTGACGCGAATGCCGTGGCGCGCCCATTCGAGCGCCAGGCTCTTGGTCATGTGCACGACTGCAGCCTTGGACGTGGCATACAGCATGGCGCCCGGCATCACGCGTTCGCCCAGGATCGATGCGATGTTGATGACTGAGCCTCCCCGCCCCGCATCCACCCAGCGCTGCGCGGCACGCGCGGCCACCAGCCACACGCCGCGCACGTTGGTCTCCATCAGCGAGTCGAAGTCGGACGCAGGCAGCGTGAGCGACAAGGCGTCGTTGGAAGCCCCGGCGTTGTTAACCACCACGTCGAGGATGGTGCCCGAGGCGTCTATCTCGGCGAAGGCGTCGTCGATGGACTGCTCGGAAGCCACATCCATTTCCAGCACCGTGACCTGAGGCGAACCGAGCTTTTCGAGTTCCTGGGCGAGTTTGTCGAGCCGCGCCTTGCGCCGCGCCCCAATCACTACCTTGGCCTTGCAACCAGCAGCCAGCCGAGCGAAGTTCTCGCCCAGGCCCGACGAGGCCCCCGTGACCAGCACCCGCTTGCCTGCCAGCATTGCACCCAGATCCATCATCGTCTCCTTGCATCTTCAGTTCGCCGTCGATGCCGGGAGGTTAGCGCAGGGCCGCTCGGCTGCGGGGTTGCCTCGCTCCCCCATCCGTCGAAAGAGGTGCCTTGTCAGTTGATCGAGACCATCCGTCATTGCCGCGCCAAGCACCGCTGCCTACGATTGCCTGTATGCCTTGGGTACCCTGAGCGCCGCACGAAAGCACGCCACGGTGTCGACGCTCCGGTCCCGATGGGCTGCGGCGTCTGGGGGCAGATTCAGGAGACGACAAGTGCTGCAACAGTCACCCATGGAATGGTCCATCGACCATGCGCCCATCGAGGGCAGGATAGATGCGACGGAAGCGATCCTCAAGGACTCCTTCCAGCGCTGGAGTCTTTCCTCCCCGGCGAAGCCTGCTGCATTCCAGGCGAAGTTGCGGCGACACGAACTCGCCGGAGCCTCCTTGGTATGCACCGTGACCGGTGCTTGCGTCGAGCAGTCTCCTCCTGGACATTCGTCATTCGACGATGAGTTCTGCCTGGGGCTGCAGCTGAACCTGAGCGGCCGAGTACAGTTGCAGCAGTGGGACACGCCAATCTGCGAGGGCGACATGTTCCTCTGGCGTACCGATCAGCGGCAAGACTATGAGGTGCTGGAACGAACCCACAGCGTGTCGTTGATGATTCCCTGGCAGCTCATGCGCGAGCATCTACCGGGCCGCAAGCAGCCGCCCGCAGCCTGCCGCATTGACAGTCACACAGGCGTGGGCTCACTGCTCAGCCAACACCTGATGGGGTTGGCAAAGGAGATCGGCGCCGTGCCGCCCTCCGCCCACGTCGCCCTTTGCCGCACGGTGATCGGGCTTCTGGACATTGCGCTGCCAGAGCCGGAGAGCGCCACTCGATTCACGGCCATGGCCGCGTTGCGCGAACGAGTACTTGCCTACATCGCCCAGCATTTTCAAGAGGATGACCTGAGTCCGGCACGCATCGCCGCGGCGCACGGTATTTCACTGCGTTACCTTCATGCGCTGTTTGCGCAGGGCGATACCACGGTGGTCGGCCACATCCTGGAAAGCCGATTGCAAGCGTGCTGGCGGACACTCGTTGACCCGGTCTGCCGGCATCTGCAGGTCTCGGCGATCGCCTTTCACTGGGGCTTCAACTCCACCAGCCATTTCTGCCGCGCATTCAAACAACGCTTTGGAGTGTCGCCCAGCGATGCACGCGGCATGACTGCTCACGGCTCCGCCATCGGCCCGGTCGAGTCAGCCGGGCTTTCCCTTGCACACGCAAAGTCAACTTGCCATGCACTGGCGGGCAAGACGCGCACGGGCTGAATGCCGACCATATGCCCTGGACAGACTGAGAACGCAGAGATTCGACGCTTCGCCCGCCCCGTTGTGGGTATGCGGGCATGACCCGGGGCCGCATCGCTGGCCAAGTTTTCAAACCTTCATCGTACAAACCTTCTGAGGAGCGCTCCCATGCTGCCGCAATTGCACCGTCAACCCTGGATGGACAGCGACATCGAGACCTTTCGCGACCAGGTGCGCCGCTACATCGCCGCCGAGATGGCTCCGCACCTGCCCGCTTGGCGCGAACAGGGCTACGTCCCGCGCGAGACCTGGCGGCCCTTCGGCGAGATGGGGTTCATGCTGCCCGAAATGCCCGAAGCCTACGGCGGCACCGGGGCCAGCATTGCCTACCAGCTGGTGGTACAGGATGAGTTGACCAGAGCGGAAATGCCCAACAACGTCCAGGTGAACAGCATCGCTGCGCACTACATCATGGACTACGGCACCGAGGAGCAGAAGCAGCGCTGGCTGCCCAAGCTGAGCAGCGGCGAGATGCTGCTCGGCATTGCGATGACCGAACCCGGCTGCGGGACGGACCTCAAGGCCATCGCCACCCGCGCGCGCCGTGATGGCGACCACTACGTGATCGACGGTGCCAAGACCTTCATCACCAACGGCTACACCTGCAATCTGCTGATTGTGGTCGCACGCACCGGCGAGGCGGGCAGCCGAGGCCTTTCGCTGATCGTGGTGGAGACCGAGAACCTGCCAGGGTTCCGCGTGGGCCGCCTGCTCGACAAGATCGGCCTGCATGCGTCGGACACCGCCGAACTCTTCTTCGACGGGGTGCGCGTGCCGGTCGATCAAGTCCTGGGGGGCGTCGAAGGGCTTGGTTTCAAGCAGTTGATGGGCCAGTTGCCCTACGAACGCATGACCATCGCCGTGCCTGCGGCGGCCATCATCGACCGGGCCCTGGAACTCACCGTCGAATACACGAAGGAGCGCAAGATTTTCGGCGCACCGCTGTTCGAGATGCAGACCACGCGCCACAAGCTGGCCGAGATCGCCACCACCGCTCACGTGGTGCGCACCTTCGTCAACGACTGCATCCAGCGGCTGCTGGACGGAAAGCTCGACGCCGAAGCCGCGTACATGGCCAAGTGGTGGTGCAGCGAGCAGCAGTGCCGCGTGGTGGACGAGTGCCTGCAGATGTTCGGCGGCTACGGCTACATGTACGAATACCCGATCGCGCGCATGTACACCACCTCGCGCGTGCAGAAGATCTACGGCGGCGCGAACGAGGTCATGAAAGAACTGATTGCGAGGAAGCTGTGAACGCCTCGCACATGCTGCAAAAGCCACTGCACGGCGTCCGTGTGGTGGAGTTCGAAGGGATCGGGCCGGGCCCGCTGGCCGCCATGATGCTGGCCGACATGGGTGCCGAGGTGATTGCGCTGACACGGGCCGAGCAGGCCGCCGGGGCGCAGCCGCTGGGCGGGGCGGCGGCCAACCCGCTGCACCGGGGCAAGACGGTCGAGATCACCGACCTGAAGTCGCCCGGCGGCAAGGCGCGCGCCCTGGATCTGATCGGCCAGTCCGACGTTCTGATCGAAGGCTTTCGCCCCGGCGTGATGGAACGGCTGGGGTTCGGCCCCGCCGAATGCGCGGCGCGCAACCCCAAGCTGGTCTATGGCCGGATGACGGGCTGGGGCCAGGACGGCCCGCTCTCCCGGGCCGCTGGCCACGACCTGAACTACGTGGCGCTGACGGGCCTGCTGTCGCTGTCGGCCCGCAAGGGGCAGATGCCCATCGTGCCGCCCTCGGTGCTCGGGGACGCGGCCGGGGCGCTGGGCATGGCCTTCGGTGTCGCCTGCGCGCTGGTCGATGCGCGCGGTAACGGTAGGGGCAGTGGCCGCGGCCGGGTCGTGGATGCCGCCATCATCGACATCGTGGCCATGATGGGCACGCTGGTGCATTGGATTCGCGCCAATGGGCAGATCGACGGCACGAAGCCGAGCCCGTTTCACGATTCGCCGTTCTATGACGTGTACGCCTGTGCCGACGGCGGCTTCATCAGCCTCGCGGTGGTGGAGCCCGCGTTCCACGCACTGCTGCTGTCGAAGCTGGGCCTGACGGACGTGAACCCTGCCGACCAGTACGACACGACGACGTGGCCAGCGCTGAAGGAGCGCATTGCGGCCCTCATCCGCAGCCAACCCAGGGCGCACTGGTGCGCGTTGCTCGAAGGCAGCGACGCCTGCTTCGCGCCCGTGCTCAGCCTGGCCGAGGCGGCGCGGCATCCGCACAACGCGGCACGGGGTATCTACCAGACCACCCCCTCCGGCGCCATCGAGGCGGCCCCGGCCCCACGGTTCCAGGCACTCAACGCAATTACTTAGGAGACCAGAAAATGACCAGCACCACCCAGCCCATCCGCGGCTGCCCGTCCACCACGGGCAACGAACGCCAGCTCAACACCACGACGCTGATCCGGCACGCCGCGCGCACCCACGGGGACCAGGAGATCGTCTACCGCACACCCGATGGCGGCTGGGATCGCTACACCTATGCCGACTGCTACGCGCGCGTCTGCCGCAGCGCCAATGCGCTGCGCGCGCTCGGTGTCGAGCCGGGCGACCGCGTCGGTGTGCTGGACTGGAACAGCCGGCGCCACTTCGAGCTGTACTGGTCCATCCCCGGCCTGGGCGCGGTCATGCTGCAGATGAATCTGCGCCTGGGCGCCGAGGACCTGGGCTACGTGGTCGGCCACAGCAAGGTGTCTTACGTTTGCGTGGACGAGTCCTTGCTGCCGATCGCCGAATCCGTCGCAGCGAACTCGCCCCAGATCAAGGGCTGGATCGTGATGACCGACAAGCCGCTGGACCAGATCAAGACCACGCTGAAACCGCTGCTGCACTACGAAGACCTGCTGGCCGCTGCTGATGCCAAGATCGACTGGCCCGAGATCGACGAAACCTCGGCTTACAGCGCCTGCTACACCACCGGCACCACGGGCAAACCCAAGGGCGTGTACTACTCGCACCGCGGCATCTACCTGCACTCCACGGGCATGGCCACCAACATGGGCATGACGCTGGACGACTGCGTCATGCTCATCACGCCCATGTTCCACGGGCAGTGCTGGGGCTTACCACAGGCCGCCACGCTGCTGGCCGACAAGATCGTGCTGCCGGGACGCTACGCTGCCGAGGACACCAAGCCGCTGGTCGACACCATGATTGCCGAGGGCGTGACCATCACCAACGGCGCACCGGCCATCTTCCAACCGATGCTGCAGTACATCGAGACGCTGCCGGTCAAGCCGGACTTCAGCCGCATGCGCATGCTGTCCGGCGCGAGCGAGCCGCCGCTGTCGATGATGATCGGCTTCCACGAACTCACGGGTGCCGAGGTGGTGCACGGCTACGGCGCCACCGAAGCCACGACGCTGGTGACCGTCAACCGCCTCAAGCCCACGTTGAGGAAGCGCTTGACTCAGGACGAGCGGTGGAATCTCAAGCGCAAGCAGGGCCTGGTCCTGACCGGCGTGGACATCCGCATCCTCGATGCCAACGACCAGGATCTGCCGCACGACGGCCAGTCGGCCGGCGAGATTTGCCTGCGCGGCCCCTGGATCACGACCAGTTACCACGACATGCCCGATTCGGGCGATCGCTTCCTGGAGGGCGGCTGGTGGCGCTCGGGCGATGTCGGCACGGTGGACGAGAACGGCTACCTCAAGGTTACCGACCGCATCAAGGACGTGATCAAGAGCGGTGGCGAATGGATCTCTTCCATCGACATGGAAAACCTGCTCATGGGCCACCCGGCCGTGCGCGACGCCGCGGTGGTCGGGGTTCCGCATCCGAAGTGGCAGGAGCGGCCGCTGGCCCTGGTGGTGCTGAGGCCCGGCCAGCAGGCGACCCAGGAGCAATTGCAGGAACACCTGACCAGCGCCTTCGCAAAGTGGCAGTTGCCGGATCAGATCCTGTTCGTCGAGACCATCCCCAAGACCAGCGTCGGCAAGATCGACAAGAAGCGCATCCGCGTCGAGCAGGCAGAGCGCTACGCCGCCTGAACGCCACTTTGCGTGACACCCAGTTTCTTACACAGGAGAACCAGATGAATGACCATGAACCCGTTATCGTCGGTGCGCTGCGCACCCCCGTGGGCAAGCGCGGCGGGCGCCTGCACAAGTGGCATCCCGTCGATCTGATGGCCGAGACGCTGCGCCAGTTGGTCGAGCGGTCCGGCGTCAACCCCGCCGATCTGGACGACGTGATCATCGGCTGCGTGCTGCAGTGGGACCAGCAGCACGGCAACCTGGGCCGACATGCCGTATTGGCGGCGGGGCTGCCCGAATCCGTGCCGGCGGTGACGGTCGATCGGCAATGCGGCTCGGGCCAGCAGGCGGTGAGTTTTGCCGTGCATGGCATCCAGGCGGGTGCCTACCAGTTGGCCATCGGCGGGGGGGTGGAGTCGATGTCGCAGGCGCCACTGCCGCCGTCGTTCAAGCCCGGCGCGCCGCTCGGTTCGCAATACAGCCCGCGCGAACTGGCGCGCTACCAGGACAACCCGCTGATACCGCAAGGCGTTTCGTCGGAGTTGCTGAACACGCGCTTCGGCCTCACGCGTGAAACCCTGGATGCCTCCGCAGTGCGGAGCCATAAGCGCGCCACCGAGGCGATTCAGGCCGGTCGCATCAAGGACCAACTGGTGCATCTGACCGAGGACCCGGCCGACCCGAACAGTCCGGTCGTCGCCGCCGACGAGGGCGTGCGCGCCAACCCCGACCCCGAAAAGATGGCCACGCTGAAAGCCGTGTTTGCCGCCAACGGCACCACCACCGCCGGCAACTCGTCGCAGGTCAGCGATGGTGCCGCCGCGCTGCTGATCGCCAGCCGCGCCTATGCCAAGAAGCATGGCCTGAAGCCGCGTGCGCGCTTCGTCAGCACGGCAGTGGCCGCCGCCGACCCGGTGATCCAGTTCACCGCCGTGCTCGACTCCACCCGCAAGGCACTGAAGGAATCGGGCCTGACCATCAACGACATCGACCTGTTCGAGGTCAACGAGGCTTTCGGCGGCGTACCGCTGATGTTCCAGCAGGAGTTCGGCATCCCGGACGACCGCCTCAACGTCAATGGCGGCTCGATGGCCATCGGCCATCCGCTGGGCTCCACCGGCGCGCGCATGCTCACCGACCTGCTGTATGAACTGGAGCGCCGGGGCGGCCGCTATGGCCTGCAGACCATCTGCGAGGCTTCGGGCACGGCCAACACCACCATCATCGAGCGGCTTGCATGAGCGGGGCCACCATGAGCGAAGCCAGTGAAGTGCTCGTGAGCCGTGACGGCGCCGTCGTCACCCTGACCATCAACCGCCCGCGTGCGAAGAACAGCCTGAACCGCGCGGTATTCGATGGCCTGCGCGCGCAGCTTGCGCAACTGCGCGACGACGATGCCGTGCGAGCCGTCATCATCACCGGCGCCGAGGACGTGTTTTGCGCGGGCGCCGACATCACGGCCTTTGAAGTGCTGCGTGCCGCGCCGCTGCTGGGCGACCGCTCGGCAACGGGCTGGGACTTTTTTGCGGCGCTGGGGCGCTTCCCCAAGCCCGTCATCGCGGCGGTGGAAAAGGTCGCGCTGGGCGGCGGCATGGAACTGGCGCTGGCCTGCGACATCGTGATTGCTGGCGAGTCCGCCAAGTTCGGCGTGCCGGAAGTCAAGCTGGGCGCCATTCCCGGTGCCGGCGGCACCCAGCGCCTGGTTCACGCCATCGGCAAGTCCAAGGCCATGGCGCTGCTGCTGACCGGCGATTTCATGGACGCCCGCAAGGCATGCGACGTTGGCATCGTCGCCGAAGTGACGGCTGATGGCCAGGCCCTGCCGACGGCGCTGGCGATGGCCTGCCGGATTGCGGCCAATTCGCCGCTGGCCGTGGCGCTGGCGAAAGATGCGGCCCTGGCCAGCTTTGAAACCCCGCTCGCGCAGGGCCTGGAGCATGAGAAGCGCAATTTCGTTGTCGCTTTGCGTTCGGCCGACAACCTCGAAGGGCAAGCGGCATTCCTGGGCAAGCGCACCCCCAAATTCACCGGCCAATAACGCCTGTCTGTCATCTTCAAGGAAAAACCATGCAACTCAATTCCGACATTTCTGCCGTCATCACCGGGGGGGCTTCCGGCCTGGGGGCCGCCACGGCCCGGCGTTTGGCCAGCCATGGCGTCAAGGTCGCCATCTTCGACATGAACGAAGCCGTCGGCCAGGCGTTGGCCAGCGAGCTTGGCGGTGTTTACTGCAACGTGGACGTGACGTCCGAGGAGCAGGTGGACGCGGCCTTCGCCAAAGCCCGTGCCGCGATCGGGCAGGAACGCATTCTGGTCAACTGCGCCGGCACGGCCGACGCCGTCAAGACCGTCAGTCGCGACCGGAAAACGGGCGAGATCCGCCCGAGTGCGGTGGATCGCTTCAACCGCATCGTGCAGATCAACCTGGTGGGCACGTTCCGCTGCATTGCCAAATCGACGGCGGGCATGCTGGCGCTGGAACCGCTGGCCGACGGCGACCGCGGCGTCGTGGTCAACACCGCTTCGGCCGCTGCGGTGGACGGCCAGGTCGGCCAGGCCAGCTATGCCGCCAGCAAGGCCGCCGTCATGGGCATGACCTTGCCGATCGCACGCGACCTGATGGACGAAGGCGTTCGCGTCAACACCATCCTGCCGGGGATCTTCGGCACCCCCTTGCTGCTGGCCCTGCCGGACAACGTCAAGCAGGCGCTGGCGGCCAGCGTGCCCTTTCCCAAGCGTTTGGGCGACCCCGATGAATTCGCGCAGGCCGTCGAGTTTCTGGTCACTTGCGGCTACATGAACGCTGAGTCCATCCGCGTGGATGGGGCCCTCCGCATGGCGCCGCGCTGACGCCTTGAACCCTCGAAGAGCTGCGCATGATGTCGTCAACCCGAGAAAGCCACGCAACGGGAGCCTGGAATGTCAGGGGGTCGGCCACGGGTGCCTGCAAGTCATGGCGTGATGTCGATCCGCAGCTCGGCAGGAGCGTCATTCGCCATGATTGACCTGCATTACGCACCGACACCCAACGGCTGGAAGATCTCCATCCTGCTGGAGGAACTCGGACTTCCCTATACGGTGACTCCGGTCAACATCCGCGCTGGCGAGCAATTCAGGCCGGAATTTCTGGCGATCAGCCCGAACAACCGCATTCCGGCCATAGTGGACCATGCGCCGCTCGACGGCGGCGGCCCGCTTTCGGTGTTCGAGACCGGCGCCATCCTGGTCTATCTGGCCCAGAAAACCAACCGCTTCCTGCCCACGGATCTGCGCGGCTTCACCCAAACCATGCAATGGGTGATGTGGCAGGTGAGCGGACTGGGGCCCATGCTCGGCCAGCATGGTCACTTTGCGCTGTATGCGCAGGAAAAGATCGCCTACGCGATTGAGCGTTACCGCGACGAAGCGGCACGGCTGTATCGCGTGCTCGATACCCAGCTCGGCAAGACCGGCGCCTATGTCGCTGGCACCGAGTACGGCATCGCCGACATCGCTTGCTTTCCCTGGACCATGACCCACAAGGCCCAAGGCTTCACGCTCGACGACTTTCCCCACCTCAAGCGCTGGTACGCCAGCGTGCGCGGCCGGCCCCAGGTGCAAGCGGGGCTGGCGGTCGGCAAATTCGAGCAAGAGCCGCTGGACGACGAAGCGAGAAAGAACATGTTCGGCCACAAGGCCAGGGAGCTGGCGGAACGGAGCGCCATTCCGGGGCGCGAGTAGCGCGATTCCGGAATCCAGTGACGCCCCAAAAACACAGGAAACACCATGATCGAATTCTTCTTCGACTGCTCCAGCCCCTGGACTTATCTCGCCTTTCATAACATCCAGCCGCTCGCCAAGGAGCTTGACGTTGAGATCACATGGCGGCCGATCCTGGTCGGCGGCATCTTCAACACCATCAATCCCACCGTCTATGCCTCGCGCGAGACGCCGGTGCCGCAGAAGGCCCGCTACCTGAAAAAGGACCTAGCGGATTGGGCCCGCTCGACGGGGCTTGCGATCAAGATGCCGCCGACGGTGTTTCCCGTCAACAGCGTGAAGGCGATGCGCGGCTGCATCTGGCTCGGCAACGACATGGCGCCGTTTGCCCGCGCCATATTTGAAGCCTATTGGGGCGACGACCAGGACATCTCGCAGGACGCGGTGCTGGCGCAGGTGTGCCAGCGCGTTGGCATCGAGCCCGCCCAATTCTTTGCAGGCATCGGCGAGCAGGCGATCAAAGACCAGCTCAGGGCCAACACCGATGAGGTGGTCGCGCGCGGCGGCTTTGGCTCACCGACCATCTTCGTGGACAAGACGGACATGTATTTCGGCAACGACCGCATGCCGCTGATCCGCGAAGCCGTGCTGCGCTTGCAAGGGAAGGCGGCCTGATGCCGCAGGCCAGGGTTCACCCATCCATCCATTCATCTCACCACCACCACAGGAGACACCATGCAAAAAAGACAATTCATCACCATGCTTTCCGGCGCCATGCTGACCGGCGTTTCTGGCCTGGTCCGCGCGCAGGGCGCGGGCACCCCGGGCGTGACGGATCGCGAGATCAAGATCGGCTCGACCGGACCGCTCAGCGGCCCGGCCGCAGGCTATGGCATCGTCGGCAAGACCATGTCTGCATGGTTTGACCTGGTCAACGCCGAGGGCGGCGTGAATGGGCGCCAGCTCAAGCTGGTGCTGGCCGACGATGGCTACAGCCCGCCGAAAACCCTGGAGCAATCGCGCCGCCTGGTGGAGCGCGATCAGGTGGCTTTTCTCGCGGCGCAGATAGGCTCGTCCACTGGGCTGGCGTCGCGCAGCTATCTCAACAACGCCAAAGTACCGCAACTCTTCGTTTCGTCCGGCTCCGCCACGTGGCTGGATGATGCGGCTAAGTTCCCCTGGAGCATGGGCTGGCTGCCCCTGTACACCGACGAAGGGCGCATCCTGGCCAGGCACATCCTGCAGACGCGGCCCAACGCGAAGATCGCCATGTTCTACCAGAACGACGACGCCGGCAAGGATGTGCTGCGTGGCGTGAAGGAGGTTCTGGCTGCCGCCGGGAAGAAGCTCATCAGCGAAGAGTCGCATGAGGTGTCGGATCCGACGGTGGACTCGCAGATCGTCTCCATGCATGCCTCGGGCGCGGACGTGCTGGTGGCGTGGGGTTCGCCCAAAGCCACCCTCCAGTCGCTGCGCAAGACCCACGACATCGGCTGGCGCCCGGCCATCTACATCAACCCGAGCGCATCTTCGGTGCCCGCGGTGCTGACTCCGGTGGGGCTGGACAAGGTCAAGGGCATCATGAGCGCCGCGTTCCTCAAGGATCCGAGCGATCCGACCTGGAAGAACGACCCTGGTGTCCTGGCCTGGCATGCCTTCATGGACAAATACAACAAAGGCGCGGCCAAGGAATACCTCACC
Organism: Acanthamoeba sp. SK_2022b; assembly: GCA_027943245.1. NCBI lineage: Eukaryota > Discosea > Longamoebia > Acanthamoebidae > Acanthamoeba > Acanthamoeba sp. SK_2022b. The sequence goes on along the minus strand of JANDJZ010000784.1, from coordinate 9,491 downwards.
GTGCTCGGTGCCTGCCTTGGGCAAGTGACAGTGCAGTTGCTCAAGCAGTGCGGCAACGACCTCTCGCGCGAGAACATCATGCGGCAGTCGCGCCGCCTGGACATGGATTTGCCCATGATGCTGCCGGGCCTGCGTGTCAAGACCAGCGACGCCCGCCCTCACCCGATACCGGACATGCGCATCCAGCAGTTCGACGGCACGAGCTGGAAGGTGATGCCGTCCTGACGGGGCGAGCGCAGCGATGGAACCCATTCTTTCCGTACGCGACCTGACGATCCGCTTCGGCGGTGTCGTCGCGCTGGACGCCTTCTCGATGGACGTGCCCGAGGGCTGCATCTTCGGCCTGATCGGGCCGAACGGCGCTGGCAAGACGACCTGCTTCAACTGCATCAGCGGCCTGTACCGGCCCACCCACGGCAGCGTGCGCTTCGGCCAGGCCGAGTTGACGCGCCTGCCGCGCCACGGCGTGGCACGGCTGGGTCTGAGCCGCACCTTCCAGAACGTGGCGCTCTACCCCTCGCTCACGGTGCGCGAAAACGTGATGGTGGGTGCGCACGCGCGGCTGCCGGTGTCGATGCTGGGTGCCGCGCTGCGCTCGCGCGCCGTCCGTGCCGCCGAGGAAGAAATCGCGCACTCGGCTGACGCGGCCCTGGCCACGCTGCGGCTGTCTGACTATGCCGACCGGGGCGTGGCGGAACTGCCAGTGGGCATCCAGCACCGCGTGGAAATCGCGCGGGCGCTGGTGACGCGGCCCAAGCTGCTGCTGCTCGACGAGCCCGCCGCTGGCCTCACCGCTGGCGAGGTCGATGAACTGCGCGACGTGCTGCTGCGCCTGCACGAGGAATTGAAGCTGACCATGGTGGTCGTGGAGCACAACATGCGCTTCGTGATGAAGACCTGCTCCGACCTCGCGGTACTGAGCTTTGGCCGCAAGCTCGCCCAGGGCTCGCCCGAGGAAGTGGCCAACAACGACGCCGTGCTCGATGCCTATCTGGGAGGTGTGCTGTGACCCAACGGCTTGAAATCCGCAACCTCGCGGTGGCCTACGGCCGAACGGCGGTGGTGCATGGCATCGACCTGCACGTGCAGGCCGGCGAGATGGTGGCGCTGCTCGGCGCCAACGGCGCGGGCAAGACCTCCATCCTGCGCGCCATCAGCCACCAGCAGGTGACTGCCAAGGGCACGCTGCGCTTCGAGGGCCAGGACATCATCGACATGGCCGCGCCCGCCATCGCCTCGCTGGGCATCGCCCACGTGCCCGAAGGGCGCGGCACCTTTGGCGACCTGACGGTGCTGGAGAACCTGCGCGTGGGCGCCATCCACCGCCGCGACAAGGACGGCATCGAGCAGGACATCGCCCGGATGCAGACGCTGTTTCCCAAGCTGTCCAGCCGCGCGAAGCAAGCGGCGGGCACGCTCAGCGGCGGCGAGCAGCAGATGCTGGCCATCGCGCGCGCGCTGATGATGCGCCCCAAGATGCTGCTGCTGGACGAGCCTTCGTTCGGCATCGCGCCGCGCGTGACGCAGGAGATCTACGAACTCCTGCACCAGTTGCGCGAAACCGAGCACCTCACGGCGCTCATCGTGGAGCAGAACGCCCAGGTCGCGCTGAACCTAGTCAACCGGGCCTATGTGCTCGAAAGCGGGCGCGTCACTGCCCAGGGCACCGCAGCCGAGCTGCGCGAAGACGACGCCGTGCGCCGCAGCTACCTCGGCCACTGATCAAAAAGAGGTTCATCACCATGCAAGCATTCCTTCACCAGATAGCTTCGGGCCTGGCGGCGGGCGGCATCTATGCCAGCCTCGCCATCGCGCTCGTGCTCATCTATCGCTGCACTTCGTCCGTCAACTTCGCGCAGGGCGAACTGGCGATGTTCTCCACCTATATGAGCTGGGCGTTGGTTCAGGCGGGCGCATCATGGTGGGTGGCCTTCGCCGTTGTGGTCGTGGGTTCCTTCCTGCTCGGGCTGGCGCTGGAGCGGGTCATCTTCCAGCCCCTGCGGCACAAGCCGGTGCTCTCGGTCGTGGCGGCCAGCATCGCGCTGCTCATCATCTTGAACAGCCTGGTCGGCTGGCTGTTCGGGCATGAGATGCTGGAGTTCGCCACGCCGTTCGGTGGAGTCCTCAGCCGTGCCGAACCCTATCTGTCGGCCCACGAGGTCGGCGTTCTGCTCGTCACCCTGGCCGAACTGGCGGCGGTATTCGCGTTCTTCCGCTTCACCCGGTTCGGCCTGGCGATGCGTGCGGTGGCGGTGAACGCGCCGTCGGCGGAACTGTCGGGCATCAGCACCAACAAGGTGCTGGCCGTGGGCTGGGGTCTTGCAGCGGTGGCCGGTGCCGTGGCGGGGCTGATGGCCGCGCCCATCGTGTTCCTGGAGCCGTCGATGATGATGGGGCCGCTGATCTACGCACTGGCGGGCGCGCTGCTGGGCGGCATCGCCAGCCCTGTGGGCGCCGTGGCCGGGGGCTTCGCCGTCGGGGTACTGGAGAACCTGCTGGGCGCCTACGTGGTCGGCAACGACCTGAAACTGACCTGCATCATGCTGTTGATCATCGCGATGCTGGTCTTGCGGCCCGCCGGTATCTTCGGCAAGACGGCCCAGGTGAGGGTGTGAGCATGAGTACCATGAGCGCCCCACTCAACATCCGCCCGGTGGCATCGCCCACCTGGTTGCGCTGGACGGCCTCGGTGGTCGGGCTCGCGCTGCTGGCCTGGTCCTTTAGTTGGCAAAGTTATCCGTTGTACGTGATGACGCAGGTGCTGATCTATGGCATCGCCATCATGGGCCTGAACCTGCTCACCGGCTACACGGGCCAGATCTCGCTCGGCCACAGCGCCTTCTTCGCCATCGGTGCCTATACCGCGGCGGTGCTCTCGCATCACCTGGGCTGGCCGTTCTACGTGGGCGTGCCGGTGGCGGCGCTGTTGTGCTTCGTGGCGGGTTTCCTCTTCGGCTTCCCGGCGCTGCGGCTGCCCATGCTTTATCTGGCGCTGTCCACCTTCGCGGTGGCGGTGGTGACACCGCAGGCGCTCAAGTGGAAAAAGATCGAGTGGCTGACCGGTGGCGTGGCGGGGATCGTCCTGGAAAAACCTGTGTTCCCAGGGGTGCTGGCCGACCGGGCGGACTGGGCCATCATGGCCTGCGTTGCGGCCTGCGCGCTCTGCGCCTTCCTGCTGGCGCGGCGGATTCTCGGCTCGCAGTTCGGCCGCCTGGTGGACGCCTCGCGCGACCAGCCGCTCGCGGCGGCGGGCGGACTCGACATCACCGCCCTGCGCACGCAGATGTTCGGCCTCAGCGCGGCGTTCACCGGCCTGGCCGGTGCCCTGAGCGTGGTGGCGGGCCAGTTCGTCGCGCCCGAGAACTTTCCCTTCCTGCTCTCGGTGTCCCTGCTGGTGGGCAGCTTCGTGGGCGGGGTGCGCAGCCTGTGGGGCGCCTTCCTGGGGGCTGCCTTCATCGTGCTCACGCCCAACCTGGCCGAGAGCGTGTCGCAATCCGCGCCGTGGATGATCTTCGGCTTCGCACTGCTCGCGGTGGTCTTCCTGGCCCCTAATGGCTTGAGCGGCTGGATCACCAGCCTCTGGCGCAGGCGTGCAAATTCCTCATCCGCCCAGTCTTAGACGCTTTCCATGCAGCCCGTCTTCGTCGCTGGCACGGGCATGACCCGTTTCGGCAAGCACATTGACTGCGGTCTCAAATCGCTCGCCGCCGAGGCGATTGGCGAAGCCATTGCCGATGCAGGCATCACCCCGTCCCAGCTGCAGGCCGCCGACATGGGCAACGCCGCTGCTGGTGTCATGGCCGACCAGGTGCTGATCCCCGGACAGGTGGCGCTGCGCGGCATGGGCATCGGGCGCATTCCGGTCGTCAACATCGAGAACGCTTGTAGACGCATCCTTGCAGTGGGTGCTCGATATGCTGCTGGCTTCAGATAACAGATAAGCCCTGTTGCCGTCGGATTTGCCAGGATACGCGGCCGTCATGTACCTGCGCAGAAATCGGCATACCGAGTCGTTGTTCGATGACAGGCCTCCATGGCACCAGGCTGAACCCCATGCCATCATCGAGCATGGCGTAGCGCCCGCTGGCCAGCATGACGCTGCGGCGGTAGATACCCGCCACGCGCTGGCCATCGGCCACGGGCCGGTGCTCCAGGCCAGTTTCGGCGGCCAAGTCCTTCGCGGCATGCGCTACATCCCGGCTGCGCAGCATTGCCAGCAGATTGCGCGCCAGGATGACGCGTTGGCCGCGCCGCTCGGCCAGCCCCTGTTCGGCCAGGAAGTCGGTGCGCTGTTGCATTGCCTGCTTGGCCTCGCCGCCAAAGCCCAGGTCGCCCAGGCCAGAGCCACCGCCGATCAACTGCTGGTCAAGCCAGGTGGCCCCGATCACGCGGGCCTGCCGCTCGATGGGCAGGTGCGATTTCAGCTCCACGGCCACGCCGCCCAGGCGCTGCGCGTCGTAGCGACGGCCCTGATCGGGCAGGTCGCCCGGCACCTTCCATAGCCCTTCGGCCACGCGCTCCACGATGCCTGCCCGGCGCAGGGCTTCCAAGCGCCGGACGTGGGCCGCGACGACTTCCTGCGGATCGCGGCCCGGTACGGCCTGGCCCTGCGCGATAGCAAGGTGGTGGTCGGTGCGGTACAGGCCATCGCTCGCCAGCACGGCGATGTTCTTGTCAGCCGCGCGCACGTCGGCCGATCCCTTCACCTCCACCACGGCGCCGGTGGGATAGTTCGCCAGCTCGTCGCGGGTGTTGAGCGCGACGTAGTGGGCCTTGCCGTCCACCCCGTCGATGACCAGATAGCCGCGGTCGCGCAGCTCGTCGGCCAGCCCCTTCGCGGCCACGCGGCCGAGAATGGTTCGGCTATCGTCGCCCGGCTCGAACACCGCCAGTTCGCGCGGCTCGCCGCGCATGGCACGCTGCATGGTGCGGATGATGTCGCCACGCTCGCCCAGGGCGCGCAAGGTCTTCTCGGCATCGGCATGGACGGCCCAGGTGCCCGGCTGCGCCTCGTCGGCCAGTCCCAGGCGCTGCAAGCGTTGCAGGCGGCCGATCAGCAGCAGGCGTTGGCGTTGCAGCTTCGGTTCGTTGAAGCGTTCGATCTGCACCCGGCCGTCTTCGCCGGCCTCGCGTTGCAGCGTGCGATCCAGGCTCGTCCACCGCTCCTGCTCCACCTCGCGTTGCAAGGTCTGCTGGATCTCCAGTTCGGTGCGCGGCCCCAGCCATTCGGTCGCCAGTTCAGCGGCACGATGGCGGAATCCATCAGCGATGTAGTCGCCGGCGATGATGAGGTCTTTGCCGGTGTCGTCGCGCCCGCGCACGATCAAATGCGTGTGGGGGTTGTCGGTGTTCCAGTGATCCACCGCCACCCAATCCAGCCGCGTGCCCAAGTCAGCTTCCATGCGGTTCATCAGATGCCGCGTGTAGGTGCGCAGGTCGTCCAGTTCGGCCCCGTCCTCGGGCGAGACGATGAAGCGGAAATGGTGCCGGTCGTCGGCGCAGCGTTCCTTGAAAGCATCCAGATCGGCTTCGTCGGTCTGCGGCCCATAGGCCCGGCCTGGCTCGCCATCACGGCCCACACCATCGCGCTCGATGTAGCGCAGGTGCTTGGCGAGCGATTGCGGGCTGGCCCGCTGCTGGTTGACCAGCAAGGTTTTGATAGTCACACGCCGCGACATGGGCGTGAGCTTCGCGCCCGCAAACCGCGCCGCCGTATGGCCGCGCCCCAGGCGTGAGCCGGGCCGCTGGCCGGTGGCCTTGCCGCCGATGGCCGATGCCGGACGGCGCACCGAGGACTTGCCGCCACTGGCCTTGCCGGCCTGCTGGAGCACCTTGGAAACGAAGCCCTGGCCGCGGTTTTTTGGAGCGCTGGGGCGGATGCGGAAATCGTCGTCGCGGCGGTTGATCATGACTTCTCTCCCTGAAAGCTGGGGCGTAGTCCGTCGTGCGAAGCACGCGGACAAGCCCATATCGACGCGGGCCACGCGCCACAAGCAGCACGGCGGCGAAGCCGCTGCGTGCCGCGCCGCCCCCACGTGCAGACAGGCTTTCGACGCGGCCCGGTGCCGCGTCCTTTTGTCTTGCCTTCCGCATTTGCCGCCCCTTGCACCCCAGGCTCTCGCTTCCGGCACGTGCGGCCCGGCGGCGCTGCTGCACCCGCAGCCAGCGCCCCGGCGAACACGGCGGTGGCCGCAGGCCAGCCGTGTTTGAGGCAAGACGCCTGCACGTGGGACGGCTGCGCCGGAAGCAGCGCGAAGTGCGGTGCCGGATACGCAAAATCGGCACCTGCACTGCACTGCACGCGCGACGACACGGCGACAAACAGCAGAACGACACGCCCGATGGCACGATGAGATGCACGGCGACGTGCAGCGAATCGGCGGCCATCATGGGCGCGACTCCAGCCAGACCGGGCGCGCAACGCCGATCACGGCGGATGCGCTGACCGGCCCGAAATACCGGCTGTCGAACGACGCCGGATTGGTGACGCTGAGCAGGAACAGCTCGCCGGACTCAAGGCGGCGGCACTGCGGCCAGGATAGCAGCGGCCGGCCCCAGCGATCAGCTGGCAGCACGGCGGCCGAAGGCACGCCGTCGATGCGGACAAAGCCCCTAGTGATGCACACCTCTTGTGGCGCCATCGCGCCCACACGCTTGAGCAGCGGGATGCGCGTCGGCAGGTAGCCGCGCTGCGCAGCGAGCGCGGCAGCTTCGGCGGGCAGCGGCACCAGCACGATGCTGCCCACGTGCAATGGAGGTTGCAGCGGACGTAGCGGCGAGCTGGTGCGACGGTCGAGTGGATCGACGCGATACCAGCCGACCGCTACGCTGTCCGACGGGTTGTAAGTCAGGCGCGGCAGCGGGTGCTTGAAGGACGCCCAGGCGAGCGCAGCGAGGCCGAAGGCGGACAGGCCCGCCAGCACGAGGCGAGCGCGCAAACGTGAGTGCGCTGGCGAGCGAGAAAGGGATGCTGTTGTGACCGTCATGACAGCGCCCTCCCGGCCAGCCAGGCGGCGTGCCGCTCGGCGGTGTACTCGGGCAGCGGCAAGCGCGCCGCGAGCCGGTTGCCCAGCGTGCGCCAGTACGCGGGCGAGGCGCCTGCAGGCGCGATGCCCAGCGTCTCGATGCCGTCGATGCGCTCCAGCACGGCGCGCACCGACTGTTCACCTTCGATGTGCAGCAACAAGCGCGCGCCCGGCTGCACACCGGGGATGCGCTGCGCGCCATCCATCGGCATGCACGCTTGCATCACCATGAGCTGCCAGCGGATCGTGCCGTAGTCATTGGCCTGCCAGCGAATGCGGCAGAGAACCGCGTTCGGCGTGAACACCGCGCAGCGACGCCAGCGGTCGAACCGGATGATGCGCGCAGGATCGCCGAAGCGCAGATAGAGGTCGAAGCGTTGGTCGATGTAGGCGAGTGCAACGCGCGTCAGCGGCACGCCGTCGGCTTGGCCGATCGGCGGGGCAGATGAAGGCGGCAATGCTGTCGAAACTGGTGTGGTCATGGAGACTTCTCCGGAAATTCCCGCTCCAGCAGCGCGCGCAACAGATCGGCCACCGTCACGCCTTGCGTGAAGGCCGATACCTTGATGCGCGCCCGCATGGCGGGCGCAATGTCGAGGGTCAGGCGGGCCGTGTAGAGGTCGCCTTTCTGGAGGTCATCGGCGCTGCCCTGGCGAATCCACGCCTCGGCGTGCGGATTCGCGGGCGGACGCGCACCGATGCCGATGCGCTTGCCCGAGCGTTTGCTGGCGGTACTGCTCATGACGGCCACCGCAGCAGTTCATCGACCAACGCGGTGATTTCGCGGGCGGCGACGCTGCCAGGCGCCGTTTCGCGTGCGAGCCGGCCAGCGGCCACGCTGTCGGCGAACACGATGCGCTGATGCACTTCCGCGCGCAGCGCAGGAAGCGGCTGCTCGGCCAGCGCGCCGCGTGCCTCCCGTCCGATCACGGTGGTGCTGACGCGCCGGTTGATGACAAAGGCCGCGCCGAGCAGCGGCCGGAACACCTGCGCCTCGCGGATCAGCGCCACCATCTCGGCACTGGCCCACAGGTCGTAGGGACTGGGCTGCACGGGAATCAGCACGCGCTCGGCCGCCAGCAGCGCGGAGCGCGCCAGCGCCGCGATGCGTGGTGGCCCGTCGATGACGACGTGATCGGCCCGCCTGGCGAGTTCTGGCGCTTCCTGGTGCAGGGTTTCGCGTGCAAGGCCCACAGCGCTGAACAGCCTTGGCAAGCCTTGCTGGCTGCGGCGCTGTGTCCAGTCCAGCGCGGAGCCCTGCGGATCGGCATCCAGCAGGATTACCGACTGCCCGCGCATCGCCAGCTCGCCGGCGATGTGGGTGGCGAGCGTGGTCTTGCCCACACCGCCTTTTTGGTTGAGCAGCGCGACGATCATGGCCTGGACCTCCCTGCTGGAGAACCTGGCTGTCGCTGCTGGTTTTCGTGGCTCTCGTTCGCCGGTTGGGTGGTTGTCCACCGAAACGCGGCGCTGCTACTACCAGTTAGAGAATTTAAGTTAGGGAAGTTAAGGGAAGCCGAAACCCGCGCCAGCATTGGCTTTGCGGCCGATGGACACGCCTGATAGCACGATAGTCCCACGCCTGATAGCACGATACCGGGCACGCCTGATAGCACGAGCCCGTCCACAGGACGCGCACCGTTTATCCCCGTGCCGTGGGCGGCACGGGACGCATGGGACGGAAGGTCAGCAGCTCGGCGCCATCCAGCCGCTCGATCCCCAAGACGTAGCCCGGCAGCGACTGCCGCGCTACCAGCGCGCGCAGGTCGCAGGCAAAGTCGTAGGGCTTGGCCGTGCTGCCCGACTTGCGGTGCAGGTGCCGGAAGTCGAACTGCCAGCCGCCAGGCTGGTGGCCGCCGTGCTTGCGCACCAGGCGGTACAGCCAGCGCTCGATCCCGCCCGTGAGGCGGAAGTACGCCGGGTCGATGGTCAGCACCAGAGCGGCATCGAGCACGCCCGCATAGAACCAGTCCGGCAGGATCAGCTCCAGCCCCAAGGGCGTGCCTTTGGCATCGGCCAGCTCCTTCCACTCGTTGATCCACGAGAAGCGGTGCAGGCGCCGCCCAGTCGTCTCGCGGATCGACGTGGCCACCGTGGTGGATTGCAAGCGATCTAGGGCTGCCTTGAGGCGCTGGTAGTCGCGCAGCGACGTGCCGCGCCCGATGAAGCGCAGGATCTCGTAGGGCGTGGCCTGCATTAGCCGCGACGGGCGCAAGCCCGCGTCGCGCGCTTCCACGATCTGGCTGGCCGCCCAGATCAGCACGTCGGCATCCCAGATCGTGGCGATGCCGTGCTCCTGCGTGCCCTCTACGCGGATCGTGATGCCGCTGGCGCGAAAGTCGATCGGCGCGACGCGCCGCGACTTCGTCAGCGAGAAGAACGGAAAGGCCATCAAGTCCTGGCTGTCGCGCGGCGCCATGTCGCCCGGCAAGGCGCGGAACAGGTCGAGCTGTTCGCGCTCCTGCA
>JANDJZ010000782.1:0-20810 GCA_027943245.1 Acanthamoeba sp. SK_2022b | reverse complement strand
GTGTGCGTGTGCGTTGTATGCATACCTTGAGTTCGCCGAGCTTGGCGAGCCAGTTCTCGAGTTCCTCCTTGACCTTGTAGCTCTCCATCATTTCGCCGTACTTGTGCGTGGCCAGCTTGAGCTTGGTCACTGCGCATTTCAGAGAGAGAGAGAGAGAGAAATGGACCCGCAACACGCGCGACGCTATCAACATACACACTCCACAACACACTACATACGACACGAAGCGACGTCGGCACGCACCTGAGTTGGAGAATTCCTTGACCTCCTCGGTGGCGACGCGGCACTCGCGGAAGTAGTTCGACAGCGCTCCCTCCACGGCACTTATCGGCTGCGACAGACCTGTAAATAAATGAATAAATAATATTCTAAGTTATTCTTGTTTTGTTTTCAATTAGGAATGGGCAGCTCGAATGGGCCAAAAGGTTGTGAGTGAGGCGTGGGTGGAGAAAAAGAGACAGATTAAAATATGATTAAAATCATAAAAAGAGGAGGGTGCGCACTTGTGAGGGCGGTGTTGGCCTTGACCACGTTTTCATGGAGGGTGGAGACGAGGCTGTGCATGAGCTGCCACGACTTGCGCACCTTCTCCTCGAATTCCTTGTCGGCCTCGGTAAGGGCCGCCATTGCCTTTGCATCTCCAGCCCCGATGCCCAACGACTACAGCGTGGAGGAAAAGGGAGGCCTCCTTCAATAAGGATCCATTTTTTTTTTTTTTTTTGAATGATTTGATTCGATCTGGAGGAATGGGCGGCGTACCTCCTTGATATTGAGAGGCGCGGTGTACTCCTTGATCGACGACCACAAACTCATCCCGATCTTGTGTACAGGAGCAACCAACAAGAAGGCTACCTCTTCCGCAAACACCACTGCCCTTCACGTTTGGTTTTTCAATCTTAAGACAAATCTATTGCTGCGGTGGCCAGATCCCGACGCTCGGCATTGGCCGACGCCCAATTCAAAAACTCTCCCCGATTGGTGGAGAAGGGCCAGTGCTGTGGGTCAATTTTATGGGTCGCCCACGGACAAGGCTCGGTGGGCACCAAGTGGCCCGCAAGAACTGCGTCTACGGCACGTAGAACCAACACCAACTTCTCTCAAGGTTTCGCTCAGGTCCAGTGCGAGCGTCCGTTCTTTGAGGCAGAACCAATATTACGCCAGCGCACAACCTTGAGCTGGCTAGGTGCCCAAAACCGAGGTTGCGGTAGCGCTGTTGCAAGTGTGGCCCAGCCCGGAGCATAGGCGGGATGTGCCGGGCCGACAACCTGGCAGAAAACACGTGAACGCACTGGGAAAGGGTAGTTTCTGTCCGTTGCTTTGTTGGGGTGGAGATACAGGGCAGGGATAGGAGATAAAAATATAAACAAGTCCCTGACCAGCTTGAGAGTTCACCAGGAGGAGATAGTTGTGGCTCGCTCAGTTGTTTCTTATGAAATATGTGAAGATCATGACCTGGCCCAGATATTCTCTTGCTGGGTGTGTTCTGGGTTCTCGAAGGTCATAGAACTCGTGGCTGTACAGAGCCGAGTGAATATTCCCTGGAGGTCACATACTCACTCCACGACCGGGGCAACCACCGCGAACACACTTATATACTGGCCACGCGAGCGTGCTCTCATTTCTGTATTTCTCTCTGCACACCCGCACGCGCTCGCGCACGCTGAAGCAACAGTTGGAGCAACATCACGACGTGCCTCCCACACACCACTACACATCGACACTCGACGACACGCGCGCCTCGCCCATCTCTCGCAAGGTGGACAGCACTGGTGGTTGCAGCAAGACGCACAAAAACCAGTCGATCTCGTGCCCACGCGCACTCCAGGCCATGTGTGCGCGTGCGCACTAGATACGCTCGGCACCACGGCTTACTGCAATCATCAGTGCTGTCCACCCCCAGGCGAGCTAACTCACCCAACAAGCCAAGAGACACAGGTATGCGCCAATATAGGTAACCGATTATCGTGTTAAAATTACAGCTTTCTGTTTTTTATCTCTTTGTTTACTCACTGTTGCTGCAAAGATCTATCTCGCTCAGATAAAAAAAGAGGGTTATCATTTATTTGTTTGACGTAAATAACAAGATCAAATAAAGAAATGATAAATCTTTTGCGCACGCACGCACGTGCTACGCACTCACGACGACTGAAGATCGGATCTACCTTCCATCGCGGGCACGGCCTCATCCCATGGCCCATTGATCTCACTGCGGCGAAAGCAGTGACACGTACAGCGACCCAGTCAGAGGTCGTCGACAAAGAGCGAAGCAGCAGCCAGTAGATGAGCGCTCGTACTATTTGTAGCGTTGCATCCACTTGAGCCAGAGAGGGCAGATGAAGGTGGTGAAGACGATCGTCGCCGTGTAGGCGTAGGCCACCAGCGTATAGACGTTGTACAGCCACACGGCCACGATCGCCGCCATGCCCCACGTCAGCCACAGGTGCATGCGCAAAGATTTTCGCTGCGTGCGCACACACAGGAGTGTGAGTAACACACTTGAGAAGGCAGGCGCACTGTGTGAGATCGCGTGTGCAGAAAAGCTGCAGTCCTGCCCCTAGGGGTGACAAGTACCCTGACGTGGTGGCGTATCATGGGAAAGAGGGCGAAGATCAGCACCGCGAAGCAGAGCAGCGCGAAGACCTGCATGCTGCCGGACAAGCGGGAGCCCAGCAGCACGGAGGCGAAGATTGCCGCGTTCAGCGACACCGGAGCACTCATCCTGTGGCGTACACGGCCCGGAGATTTACGTCAGGCCAAATGTCAGCTAAAATTCAATGCAATGTTTGGGCAACATCCATCACCGCAAAAAAAAAAAACAATAAATAATAATACGACGTGGTAATAGATAAATAATTATCAAACGAGTTTACCGTTCGGCGCTGCCCTGGAGGTAGGGATAGTCGGCAAAAGCCAGGTGGAGAACGAAGAAGAAGATGGTGAGCGCCCAGATGGTGTCGTTGCTCACGGACTCGACGAGGGTCTTGAGCACGGGCGACAGTCCGAAGAGGGTGCACACCAGCACGACGATGCTTCGCACGCCGCGCAGCAGGTATTTTTCTGCATCCCGCGCGCGCGGCCGACGTGGTGTATTGGTTCAGTCAAGAATGGCTCACGCTAAGCAGCGTGGACGCCACACGCACCAGTGAAGCGCGGATCGATCAGCCGTCGCAGCACGAAGCCGGCGATGAGAAAGAGGGCCTCGCCAACGAGGGTGAGCTGCAGGGGCAGGGATTCGTTGTAGATCGCAATGAAGACCAAGATGAAGAGCGCGATGATACTGCAGGAGGATGGACAACATGGTAAACGCGCATTCTACACGGTAACCCACCACACGGCGTGCTGCTGTGCTCGACAGACATGATATTATACCTGATCTGTGCTGTGACAACCGCCGAATCGATGATGAGCATCGTCGTGTCGTATTCCCTTTTGTTTGCTGTGTGGCGCAGGTTAGCCACACCCGGCACACCGCCACCACCCGAAGCTCGGACGCGTCAGGAGATCCTGAAGGGATGGGCGTACCGTTGGTAATCATTCCGATCAGAAAGGTGGGCTTGTCGGTGTAGTTGTCGTCGTAGGGCTGATCCTCGTACAGCACCTTCCGCCAAGGGGCTTTGCCCTTCCCCACGTGCTAACGTTTGTTTTATTATTATTTTGATTTTTTAACCTTAAAAAATGAAAACAAAAAATGAAAATAAAATACAACACAATACAAACGTACATTGGTGGTGCCACGAGGAGTTGAGCACTCTGGGCAGCAGGTCTCGTGCCGTTCAAACTTGTGGGCGTCCCATGGGCAGTACAGGTAGGCGGTTGGTTCCGCTTGGTGGTGCACCTGCCGAAATTGCTCGTATGATTTTTCGGCTGCCGCACTCCCACCCACCCTGCAGAGAAGAGGCTCTGTGTGGCGTGCCATTCGTGGTCAGACACAGGGCGAAGGAAGCCTGTGGCTATTTCCTCACGTTTTCCTGACGGTAGATTTGGGCCCCAGGAGAAGAAAAAGAAAAAGAATCCGTGTTCAGAGTGTTTTGCTGATTTTAACTGGAGTAGGAACACGGAAGAGCAGGAGAGCATTGGTGCCATCTGAGATGTCTACATGAAGCTTTCAAAGCTTTGGCAGTAGTGATAAGCCTAGATGCATTCCTGTGCCACAAGCAGGAGGTGTTCCTGCATATGCTGCTTGTAAAGCATTTTTTTTGTTGGTGATGGGACATACTCTGAAACAATGCAGCAACCAATGACCAATCAATTCGAGCTATTAAGGCGGGCCTTAAGTTCGTGTCGACTGTCGTCGTGGCACACAAGGGAAATGAGAAAAAACACCTCTTAAAATTCATCTTTGTTTTTGTGTGGCCGCCACGTCGACATGCAGGAGGGTGTTGTGGAGAGGTATCGCCTGGTGCGGCCGCTGCGGCCATTGGGGCACATGGAACGATATCAGCTGTCCAAGCACCTCCGCCAGTCTGCTGGCCCGGTCATGGTTGCGGCGACGCTCCGCGGCCTCCCCACTTCTACCACTACCCACCCGGACCACGCCGCCTACTGGCACGACTGTCTGGGACGGGCCTTGGCCGGCCTCTGCGCCCAGTACCCACAGCTGTCAGTCGTGGTGGCGGGCAGCGCCATCGGTGATGATGTGGCATCCGAAGCTCCGTGTTTCGCGGGCCTCGCCCACGCCTTTCCCGTCGACCGGGTGGTTACGTGTGACCTGAAGTCGGCCCACTGGGACGCCAACGAGCTGGCGCGGGCGGTGGAGGCCGAGCTACAGCAGGACTTCGACGTGGCCGGCGGCCGCGGAGAGAACGCAGACCAGCGCCTCCTGCCGCTCTGGCGTGTGCGCGTGCTGTGGCACCCCGATCGACCCGACGAGTGCTGTCTGTGCTGGGTGTGGGACCACGTCCTCGCCGACGGCCTCAGCGGCAAGCGCCTCCTTCGCGGCCTCGTCCAGCACCTGTCCGCCGCGCACGATGGCAGCGACGTCGTCGAGTCCATCGCGCCGTTCGACTTTGCCGCAACAAGCTCGGCTCTGCCGCCGCCCTACGACCAGCGGCAGCCGCCCATGCCCTCCGAGTCGACGCTGGCCAAGATCATGGCCAACGAGAAGCCGCCGCCCTACTGGGCCGGCCAGGCCCCGCCGCCGGCCGACGCCACGCATCGCACGCGCGTCACGCTGGCCTGCGTGTCGCCCGAGGTGTCCGCTGCGCTGCGTGCGGAGGGCAAGCAACGTGGCGTGAGCCTGCACGCGATCCTGTTCACGGCCTGCGCGCGTGCCCTGCGCACGGCTTTCTCGGTGCCCGCCACGACGGCGCTCAAGGCCGTCACGCCGATGTCCGCGCGCCGCTTCTGCGTGCCGCCCGTCGACACCGACGAGGTGGGCAACTTCATCGGCAGCGTGGAGACCTGGCTGCCGCTGGCCGACGCGGTCCACGCGGTCGGCCACGACGACGAGTTCTGGTCCAGCTGCGCGGCCTACGGTCGCCACCTGTCGGCCAGCCTGCGCGAGGGCGCGGCCCTGTCAGGGCTCCTGGCCTACGTGGGCGACTGGCCGGCGGCGTGGGAGCGGCTGTGGCGCACCAAGGGCGACAAGAACGAGTCGACCCTCCGCCGCGCGGGCTCGTTCGAGCTTAGCGACCTCGGCCTGTGGGAAGCCGACGGCGACAACGGCGACGGCTACAGCGGCGCGTGGCGCGTGGCGGCGGTCACCTTTGGCCAGAGCGTGCACGTCAACGGCGAGGCGCTACTCTGCAGCGTAGCGGGCTGTGACGAGGGAGGGCTGCGCATGACGGTGGCCTGGCAGGACGCCACCCTCGAGGAGCCTGCCGTTCGAGGCTTCGCCGGCGAGTTCGAGTCCGTGCTAGCCATCCTCGTCTCTGGCGATCGCTTATGATAAACACAAATGATTGCCCCTCGTCATCGTCAGCGCGCATCGAAGGGAGAGGCTCTAACAAACAACACCAGAGATACAGAGCAACGATGAAGAGGTTAATGGTGAATGTAGAAGAACAGGATTCAAGTAAGCAGATCAGGGGAAGCATGCGCCTATCTCAACACAAATGAGCTGTCAATTGAAGGTGTATGATGCAAGAGACAGTGAGCAACAAAACAAGATATCATCAAATGGATACAGCACGGTGGATTCCCGGGTGGTCGCCCACCCCAGTACTAACACCGCCTGGCGCAGCTTAACTTTGCTGCGAATCAGAGATCTGATTCGAGCAGGCAGCACAGTAGGACCATATTCAACATGCATTGACCATCGTCTGCACAGTAGGGCCATCTGACAGACATTGCATTGTGCGTCACTGCTGTTTGTGAGTACAGCCACAAATCCTAGTCTGCCCCTCCCATTCCTTGATATTGGGTGGCTATTTTGCAGTAGGCTGATTTAAGTGTTTGAATCAAAAAGATATCAAGTCAGGTTGCAAATGTCTTGTCTTGGTTTTACATGATCAATAACTCTGCATGAGTACATCACTACTGAAATCACAACAACTGACCTCCACAGGTCTGTGGAAAAGAGCTTATTGGGAACAAGTCCTAAAGTGCTACAAGTTGTCCTTTTTCCTTTGAATAACGACAACAATGACCTAAGGGTGAAGTTCCCTTAGATATATACCTATTTGTTGGGCTGTAGTCAGATGATGATTTGAGTGCAGATTGGATGCCCAATGTTGGAAGGCAGGCCGGCAAGGTCAAGTGCAGAATCAGATGAGCAATCCCATTCAGGAAAACTGACAACATGAGCCAGGCTGAGACTCCCCAAGACCTATGGCCCTTGTACTGTCCTCCGCAACAGCATGCACTTTGCTCACCCAATGTTTGTGCTGTTTCTCCTTGCCAGGCAGCTCCCTTGGTGGTAGAACAGAGACCTGTCAAACTTTTGGCAGGCAGTCAGAATCAGAAGTTTTTAAGTGGTTTTGAAAGTTGCCACAGTAGGTGTACTCCTTTCAGAGCCAAGTGATGTGCAAGGAGGCCATAAAGTTGTTATCATCCTTTTGCAGTGATTTAGTAATTCCAACTTCAGTTCTTGAGGTACTCTACGCAGGGTGCCGGAGTGCCTTCATCAGGTAGTCTGTAAGCATGTCCATGGTAGGGCAGAAAGTGAGCTTGATGGTTTTCTTGATGCCTGTATCACGTGTGAAGTGGACCTTGCATGAATCTCTTACAATGATCTACTGCAATAGTCAGAGTGCCAGGGCTGTGGCAAACAGTGCTTCTCATGACAAAATAAGTGACCATGGTCTCAAGCACATTGATGTTTGAGAAGGAGTATGCATCCACATTGACATAGAGCTTCCACCATTACCTAGGTCCACAGTCACCCATAGTGTCCCCTTTCCACGCACTTGCAGGTGCTATTTATTCCCAACCAGTATATTACTTGGGGAGGGGAAGGCAATGTATATCATATAACTGTGAACTATCTTGATTGTCCAAGTATTTGCGCACCTGGAGTCCCATAGGAATTTTTGCTGAGTCATATTTCCATGCTCGTTGCCAGTACTTGTTGGTGTATCAGTAACCATGAATGCAAAGTTCTACCTCTCTGCAACAGCTACATGAGCGTTACCCTTAACTTCACTTCCATGCAAGATGTCCATGTCTGAGACATTGGTAGCATTTTCCCCCACCATATAAGGAAGATGCATACAGGGCTGAAACATGGGTGCCATTCGCATCTGGTCGTCTTGCTTTTTCAGACCCACCTCCTCTGTCAAGTACGTCCTCTCATTTGTAAGTTCGATTTTCTTCTCCAGTGTCATCTTATCTTGATTGCTGACTTCACACCTTCCCATGAAGGTGGTAAACTAAAAAGAATAAGTGACAGATGTAGAGACTCTGTAATTGCCTCCTTTTGTTGTTCCTCTTCCATATTAGTTGTCATGAGCTTCAGGTGGAGTAGGTGTACCTGACCACTTGAGTGTGACTGGTAGTGATCCAGTATCATTCAGTATATTGTCATGGGATCTCTCTCTTTTTCAACAAGAGATCATTGGTGCAAGCAAATAGAACCAATGAGTATACCATAACCCATGTCTATTAGGTCTTCCCATTGTTTGATCTCTTTTGTTCTCACTGAGCTTTCACAGTTTCAGCTGTTAAACTGTTCAGGAAAAACAGACAGTGACTCTAACGTCTACAGCTGCAAGACTGCAGATTTGACTGTTGAAAACTGTAGACATTATGAGAAGGGCAGTGTCTCATTTTCCTGAACAGTTGTTAACAAGTCTCCATTCAGTCCTTTTTTCAACTGTGGCTTGGACTTCCCCTTACCAAGCAGGATTACTGCCTCATCATCTGCTTCCACTACCATGTCTTGGTGAGTAGATTTGGAATCCTTAGCCTTTGGTATACAACCACTAATGATTGCCCCGACTCCTTTCTCCTTACTGAGTTTGGACTGCATACATCAGTTCCGTCTGCGTTCTTGAGGACAACACAAACCACGTTTCATCTTTTGTAAGCCGATCTTTATCATGGCCCATAACCTGTTGCGATCTGTACAAGAGAGCGAGAGAGAAGAAGTGATTTATCTTCTCTGTTGTTTCCGATTATGTATATTCCTTGTCATGCTGACGTGCACCACTCGTAATCGTTGTTACGGCCATATATCTGACCGCATTCTGATGACCATGGTTGGCGCCAAACCAAACTAGCTGGTGGCACACTTGCCGGAAACGCTGGAGAGCCTGTCGGTGAGCCACACCTCCATCACCAATCGTGGTAAGCACCGAACAGGGATGACAGGAGGTGGCGGATCGTGTGGTGAGCACGTCTGTCATTATTATATTAGCCACACGGCACGCCGAATTGGGGGGGGGGGGCTGGTTGCGGTGGTGGCAGGACTGGCGCGGCTGCCGCTGAGCCTCATGAAGCTCGACATTAGCGCCACGGAGGTGACTGGCGGCGGATTGCGATGGTTGAGTCGACTGACGTGTCTGCGCGAGTCGCAACTCAGTACGTGCCAGGTTGCACGGCAACATACACCACGAAACACAAACACAAACACAAACACAAACACAAACACAAACACAAACACAAACACAAACACAAACACAAACACAAACACAAACACAAACACAAACACAAACACAAACACAAACACAAACATAACACAAACACAAACATACCACACAACATCGCCTCTTTTGTTGGCTCGTTCGCCTGGACCACTCGCTCACCTTCCTCACACAACAACCAATCAACCAACTAACGGCTATTTTGAACGTGCCCGCACGCCAGTCGCAACAGGCGTGGGAGCCGTGGGAAAGCTGTCCGAACGCCACGGTGAGGTCGAGCGAGCGGAGATGCGGTTTGGGCAGCGGTCGGCACCAGTCCGCGATGTCTACAGGTTTCGTGAACGTGCCGCGCGTGTCTAATTGTTGGGACAACGGCGATGACGCCCTTGTGTGGTTGGTGGGCCCTGGCGGCTGGGCACCGAGTTGACACTCTTCCTTGCCACTGGGAGTGTGTCCCATAAGTTCAGGTTGACCATCTGTTTTCCGGGAGCAACCATGAACAAGGAATGTAATAAACTTTTCTCTGATGTATTTTATTAAGAACGCCGGAGGATAAACAAGAGGCCAAACACAGGAGACGCTTTGTTTCTTTTTGGTCGGACGGCGAGGAGTGGCACATGGTGATGACGGAGGTGGCGGGAGGAGGCCTGGACGTGGCGCAGTGGCTGCCCGCCGAGCTGTGGGCAATGGTGTGCGGCTATCTGGGCACGGGCGACCTCACTCGCCTCAGCGCCACGTGCTGGTACCTGCGCTCCCACGCCCTTGCCAAAGTGTGCCACCACACCTCCACCCCTCTCGGTATCTTCCCCTCCTACCTTGTCTCCCTTTCCCTCCTTTCGAGTTTACTCCATTACTCGCGCAATTTGGTGGGGGGGTGCAGGGCTGGTCACACGGCATGGGAGCATGAGGCAGGTGCTCAAATTCACATCGACGTGGCTCTCGCTCGTGTCGCTCGATCTCTCCGCCTGGGACGCCTTCACCGACTCGGTACCTCTCAGCGCCGTTGTCGCGTGGTGGTGCCCTTTTCTCATCCAGCTTCCACACACACCATACCAGCTGATGGTCCACTTGCCGGAAACGCTGGAGTGCCTGTCGGTGAGCCATACCTCCATCACCAATCGCGGTACGTGCGATAGTGTTCTCGAGCCTTTAAGAATGGGCGGAGCGTGTAGTGGCGCGAAGACAGGTCGGTCATGATTGGTCACACGTCGCGCCGTATTGGGGGGCTGGTTGCGGTGGTGGCAGGACTGGCGCGGCTGCCGCTGAGCCTCACGACGCTCGACATTAGCGCCACGAAGGTGACTGGAGGCGGACTGCGGTGGTTGAGTCGACTGACGTGTCTGCGCGAGCTCAAGATGTCGTCTATCAGTGGTCTGTCGGCCTCGCACCTCCGGGTGAGCCCTCCCTCATCTCCTCTTCCACAAAGACAACAACCAACAGTCATCAGTGATATGGGTGAAGAACTGAATGCGCACTGTCCTTGTTGGTTGTTGGTTGTTGGTTGTTGTTAGTGGCTCCCATCAAGTGTGGAAGTTCTGGACCTCTCCAACTGCTCCGGGCCATTGACTGAGTCCCAACTCGGTATGCTCGTGCATTCTCCCCATTGCGAGTACTGATGACCGTGCGCGGTATGGTCTCACCGCGTTGGACTGCGACATCTATCTCGATCTCGGCGGACGCGTAACAGGTCCGGCGAGCGATGGGAGCCTGCAGAGAATTCTCTGGCCGCCAGCGCTGCGTGAGCTCAGTCTCACCGGCGCGCTCCTGAGCAGTGGCCACTTCTACGGTGCAGCTGTCCCTCCTCTCTCTGTCTTGCGCTCTCCTCTGCTAGCGATACAGCATTCCTGGGATTCACTAAACGATTCGGCGTGCGGGTGCAGGCATGCCAGCGACGCTGGAAAAGCTCGATATCTCCAACTGCACGTTGATGCGGTGTTGTGTGGACATGGACGTGTGCCTCCCACGACTGCACACGCTCTGCGCGGCAGACGTCGAACTGCGCTGGGTCTCGCCGCAAGGCCTTTGGTGAGTCGTTTACGCTGTTGATCCCAGCGCCTGCGCTTCTAGCCTGACATGACTTACACGACACGCGCACGGCGTATACACCCTTGCGACTCGGCAGGAGCCTTCCGTCGAATCTCAGATCGTTGTCAGTCGCGCGCACCTTTTACCTCGGTGATCCAAACGACTGGCGACTGTCGTTCCTGCCCACGTCAATCACCTCGCTCGACCTCTCTCAGACTCGCCTGGCTCACGTAACACACACACACACACACACACACACACACACACACACACACACACACACACACACACACACACACACACAGCAGACCAACTTTTGTTGGCTTGTTGACTATTCCCACCTACAGTAAGCACTCACCCACAAACTTGCTGGGCGCGCCCGCACACCAGTCGCAACAAGGGTGGGACTTACCGCGGTGCAACTCGTGGTTTGATTCGCTGCCCAAACGGCTGCCTCATCTTCGCTGGCTCAACCTCAACCTCGCGTTCGGCGGCAGCACCGATCCGGGATGTCTCCAGGTTTAGTGTGGCTGTGCAGTGTGCGTGAGCCTGCTGGTCAGGGACAGCGGATGACATTCTCTCCGATGGCGGGCGACGATAGGTCATGCGAGAAAACGGCGTGTCCGTGGTCTGGAGGTGTATGACAGGCAGGTTGAGTCCCCCACGTCCGGTCGAGCAAGGCCCGGTGGTGCCTCGAGAGGAGGACGGCCAATGGCGCGCCTTCATCAGGATGTGCGCGGAAGAGAGCGCGCGAATTAGGTGGCGCGAGCCGGTCGAGGATGACGATGATGACGATCACGACGACCAAGCCGAGACCGAGGAAGGGGAGGAAGGTGACGAAGACGAAGACGACGATGCGCAAGGAAGCCTGCTCTTCATGGGCTTGTGATGAAAGGATTTGATTGGTCGGCGTGTCAGCTAAATCAACAATTCCATTCAGAAAATGTAAAAGAAAAGCGTGGGCTCATAACACTGCACAGCAATGGCGGATCGTGGGAGAGGAAGGGACTGGAGATGAAGGGCGGCGGGTACTACAGTGCCCACACCAAGGGCGCAGGGGCGGCGATCCTGAACGCGTTGCCGCTCCTCCTGGCGGCGCTGCAAGGCGCGCTCACCACTCCCAACGGTGGCTCCTCCCGCCTTCCAACCGACCTGCCTCTTTTCGCCATCGCCGACTACGGCGCGGCTGATGGTGGCACCTCTCGAGGTGAGGAAGTTGTCCTCCTGGAAGCGCATGCCCTCGCCCACCACCGCCTGCACCTCGTCGTCGCCGTCGCTGCTGGCGGAGCCCGCTGATCTCCCCACGCTGCGCGGGGTTTTGGCCTCGTCGCCGCTCTGGCCCGGCGACGGGCTTTGCTCCGAGTCCTTGCCGCCGGCCCGCGTGATGCCCCCGAAGAAGCGGCCCTCTAGCCCTCTCGGCTTCAATACCAACCTTTGCTGATGGATCATGGGTCATACGGCGTGGTCTACCGGGGCAAGTGGAAGGGTCGAAGTGGCGGTGAAGCGATTCATCAAGCAGAAGCTCGACGAGCGACGCATGCTCGAGTTCAGGGCCGAGATGTGTTGGACGGGCCCAGGACGTTGACACATCCATGTCACCAGAGCCATCCCCATGGTGTACTCTGACCTCATCTTCACCATAGATCCACTCAACCCCTCAGACAAGGAGAATGGCTCTGACTCAGAGGTCATCAGTCATGAACTCTCTGTATGAACATACAGAAGTGTAGTCAATGACAATGTAATCCCATTACCATCAGGTAATTGAGATTATGTTGGCGGAGATGACATAATCCTTTATCATTTATTACTCTGCACAGAGAATTGAATAATAAAAGATTAAACATACAGAAGTGTTGTCTCCTCCAACATAATCTCAAAGTCTCTTGCACAGCTTGGCCTGAACAATGCTACCACTTCACACTTTCTGACTGACTGTTTTAACCTGCCTTATAACACTACCTGGCAATGTCCTCAGCACTCCCAGAACTACTTCATCATGAACAGATTCCTCTTCTCCTATCATCTGGAGAATTCCATATTTGGAAAGCCCAGGTTCTCAGTCTCCTCCAGTCAAAGGGAGTTGGAGGCTACCACTGGTGTCAACGTTTGTTCCATGAATAAACTCCAACTCCAAGCCAGACCACTCCATTGAGGCCCACAAGCTGGAGTTCAACCTCCAGAGCAAGCAAGCTCTCAGCATCCTCAAGACGCTGGTCCATCTCACTCCTTCCTCTGGTCAAGTACACCTCGTCTCCCAAGGCTGCTCTCAATGCTCTCACCAAGGAGCTCAAGACCAGTGGCGTCAGCCACTTCCTCACCACAATGACCAAGCTCTTCTCTACAGTGAAGCAGTAGTGGCTGCCTACCTTGCTGAACTCAACAAGTGCACCAAGGCAGCCTTCCCCAACATCAACCATGAGCTTGACAACGCCCTATCTCTCCTCAATGCTCAGCATTCAGAGGACGACAACAAACTCAAAGGACAAAATCTCTCTTGAAGAACAAGGCCTCCTACCAGCTGCTGACAAGGCGTTCACCACACACAATTGCACCAAGGCAAGCAGCAACGTTGACCAGAGCCCAATCAGGCTGAAGGGAGCTCTGCTCCTTAGCCCACAGCTCAACCAACCAGCTCTTCCTTCTGCCAGTTCTGTCATGAAGACATTTGACTTTTAAGAAGAAGAAGTGTGGAGATAAGGCAAACAGTGCATCTGACCATTCTCTAAGCCTCTCCTGCTGACTGTTGGCAACAACAACACTGCCTACACTGCAACAAACAATAGTACCTCAATCTGCTACCTTGATTCAGGGGCAACAGCACACATGACAGCCAAGCACAACCTCTTCTCCTCCTACATCGCACTTGACAACCATCATGTGACACTTGGCAACAACTTCCCTCAGCCACAGCACCATCAATGCTCTACATCAATGGCAAGGCCATACCACTAAGGCTGCACAATGTGCTCCACATCCCAAGCCTGGCCAAGAGTCTTATCTCTACAGCCAGGCTGACTTACCTACCCACCAAGATAGGTCCCAATGGCTGCCTCATCTACCAGGTTGGCTCAGGCCAAACCATTCTTCAACCAATCCAACTCAGCCACATGCTCATTGTGACACTCAACTCTGGTGACCCTCAACACTCTTCATTGATGCTTTGGGCATGTCAATGAGGAAGCTCTCAAGGCTGCTGCCAAATCTCAACTGCCAATGGCCACATTAACCAGTGTGAGGCCTGCATCAAAGGCAAGCACACTCACCCATTGGCATTGGCCCAGCACCATGAGTGACAGTTCCCATGGAGCTTATCCACTCCAACATTTATGGCCTGATTGAGATGCCCACTAACAGGGGCAGCCTCTACATCTCCTTCTGAGAAGACATCACACACTACACCAGCACCTACCTACTCAAGTGAGGATGGGAGAGTAGTGGAAGTGGATGACACAGAAGAGTAGGAGAGAAGTGGACCCAGATGAAAGGTTGTTGATGGCTCTAGCAGGGTGAAGAGGTGATGTAGAACCCAACACCATGGTTTGAGTCAAGGTGCTCTGTGAAATTGAGCTCCAAGTCACCAGTGCAGAAACCACAATTCCAGGATTTACACCAGTGACTTGGAGCTCAATGTTCACAATGCTGAAGCCTGTAATTGTGGAGGTAGATGGTGACCTGTTATCAAAAAATGAATGAGTAAAAATCCAGGAATTTTTCCAACTCATAATTGAATTAAAGTTAGTTGTTTTCATTTAATTATTTAAATTAATAAAATTAAAAAATTTGGTTGGCAGGCCTGATGAGATGGGCGGTCAAGGAGGTGCGGGCCGCGAGGGTCGCGGACTTGGGCGTGAGCATCCCATCCGGATGGTCTCCCAGTCCTTCTTGGCGTGGGCCTGGAAGGCGGCCTTCTCGTCGGCGGTGGCGCCCACGGCCTGGACGTGCTGGGACAGCGGGCCGGGCGGGCCTGAGCCAGTGCATGGCCGTCGCCGAGAAGCCCAGGTGAATGGACTCAGGCGGGAAGTTGGGCTCGTAGAAGGAACGCCCTGCGGTTGATCGACGTTGAGAGAAAGTCGACATTATTGTCGCACGCGCGTGCGTTGGACAGGGCGTGGAGCGGGCTCTCCTTGTTGGCGGGGTCCTGCGGCATCTCGGAGAGTGCCGAGAAGTCGTTGCTGGGCCTGGGTACACCCGCCTCCTCCCGCGCCACCTTAAGGTCGACTGACCGGCCAGCCTGCGTCGTTGGACTGGTCGTGACACGTCATCAGGGCAGAGAGCTGGCTGCCAAGGGCGGGCGACTGCTGTTGGTCAGCTTTTGCGTGGACGAGCAGGGCAACACCGAGTACCGGCAGTCCATGTTCGACGTCATGAACAAGGCAAAGCACGCACGCACACGCACACATCATACACGCCCGCGCGCGTGTGCGCTTATAGCTGGGGATTTGGGAGGGGGTGAGCGCAGCTGTGGCGGGAGATGGCGGAGGAGGGCCTGATCACGCGGGAGGAGTACGCCCGCACTCATGACAGATGCGCGCGCACACGCACACACACACACACACACACACACACACACACACACACACACACACACACACACACACACACACACACACACACACACACACACACACACACACACACACACACACACACACACACACACACACACACAGAGCTGGACCAGGGGAGTACGCCGCGACAGGGTATTCGCGCGCGCTGGTGGGGACGATCAGGTCGTGGAGCGAGGGCGTGTTCTTTGCCGGACTCGACGAACGCGGCCGCCGAAGCCGGCCCTCCCGAGGGTGGCGTCCTGCCAGGCCGCCGTCATGCGCAGCCCGCGACGCAGAGCAGCGCCTCGCCGTTGACGTGTCCAAAGATGACCGCCGCCACACGCCACGCGCCGCTGTGGCCGTCGTTGAGCGCTGAAGGCAATCACAGCTTCAACCGCACACCCACCCACACCACCCCCCACCAACACGGCGAGTTCGAGCCCGTGATCGTCTTCGTTGTCTCTCAGCAGTTTTAATTCCTGAAAAAATAAAGACAAAAATAAATAAATATGGCACATCAGTCCGTTGCCCTCGTCGAAGGCAGAGGCAGCTCCTTGTGCAAGATGTCGATGACCGCCTGCACGTCGACGTCGACGTCTCCTTTTCCAATCGGCGACACAATGGGCATCATGTAGTAGTTGTGCTGCATGGACAAAAGTTGTTGCGCGTTGATTAGTCACACAATCTTAATAATTATTCCACCAGACGCCCTCTGGCCACCGATGGGCCTTTCGGATGAGCGACCGGATCGGAAAGAACTCTACAACGAGCGTATCACGCGGGGAGAAGTTGATGTTGTAGAAAGCGCCACCGTGCGGCCCTGCAGGTCGCATATTGATTGACAGGGCACGTCAATCAGCTGGCTATAGATCACGTAATTTAATGTTACATTAAATAAAACAAAATAATATAAGAATTTATAAAGTAATTGATTATTTATTTTTTTTAAAAAAAAAAAAGAGCGCTATACCTATTACAGCCTTGACCTGGTAATTGAAGAAATCGCGCGTGGCGTTCAAGCCCGGATAGTTGCGGTGGTCAAAGATCACCAATTCTTCTCCCGGCACGCCTCTGCTCTTTACGAAGGCGCGCATGGCGGCCACCAACTCCTCTTCGTTCAACACCTGCAAGCATCCACCGTGCCAGGGTGGAGTTGAGGTCAGCGATTAGTGAGCCCTGCCGAAGATGATCACGCCCTTAGGTGAGGTGGCCGGCGCACCTTGCGCGTGCGGCCACGCGATAGGTAGACGATCTTCGACCGCTGTTGTATGGGCACGTCGACCACTGCACGGTGAAGAACGAAGCGCACGCAGCCGTTTAGTGAACCAAGGAGAAGGGAGATAGTGGGAAGGGCGGGAGGAGAGGTACCGCCCAGCATGCTGCGCATTCGCTGCCAAATCCAGGGATGGAAACGGGGCACTCGACAGGGATAGAGCATCTCCCGGGCGTGGATCGTCGTACCAGAGACGACCAATTGTTTGTGTTGACTGAACAGGTGGTTCCACATGTCAGTCCTACGGAAAGATTGTGCGTTAGTTTGAGTTTGAAAAGCAACTCTCGCACGCGCGCGGAGATGCTCGGCGTACCGCACGCCGGGACCTGTCCGGAAGCCCAAGACTGACCACGAGTGGTCGGTCGACAACAGGTCCCACGCCTGCGCAATGTCCGGCATCAATCGGTCGACAAAATGTTGAAACGATTTGCTTTGCGGTCCTGCCGAGACAAACGTTCACCGTCGCACGATGCGATGCGTGAGCAAAAGCATCAGACATGCTACGTGCACGAAGCATGAATGAACGAGATCGCACGAGAAATTGAGCATACCGATGAAAACCGCCACTTTCTTGTAAAAAGGGCCCTTGGAAGGGTCGGACGTCCTCGGGTAAAGCATGGTGTAGCTGTTGGGCCACTCGCACTCGTCTTCGCCGCCAAAGGCCAATGACGGCCTGCCGGCGTAGATGCCTGGCGCTCCAACGCGTAAGGCCAAACGCGTAGAGCGGGAGCGTGAAGCGCGCGAATCTCGCAGCCTGCATACCGTCGGTGAGGGATACCAAATGGCCGTAGGTATACTGCTCGTTGTGGAAGACCAGCCGCTCCGAGGGGGGGAAATTCACGCCCTTGCAATTTGTCTCCTGGCAGTCCTTGGAGTTATGTTGGTCCATATAGCTCTTGATCTACAAGTCCAATACGTCAATGGCACGGTGAGGTAGCTATCCAACACGTGCACGCATGCACAGAATGTGTGTGTTGTGATATGTGTAACTTTCCGTTTTCTTTGTGTGGTGTGCGCGCTCAAATGTGTGTGTGTGTGTGTGTGTGTGTGTGTGTGTGTGTGTGTGTGTGTGTGTGTGTGTGTGTGTGTGTGTGTGGTGTGTGTGTTGTTGTTGTTGTTGTTGTGTGTCATTGTGTGGTAACCTGCTCTACTTCGAAGAAGAGATCTCGGTGCTCCTTGCGGATGAAGTGGGGCATCTCGAGCACCCACGTCGGGTACACGAGTTCGACTGCATACGCTATGCCCGGGTCTTGTGCGCACATGCCGATGTTGTCTCCCTGAAAACGAAACGGCAAGGCGTCAGCATAAGAGGTGGGGTGCAAGCCCGCTCATATAAATGAACAGGGAGCCAGAGGAGTTAAGGCCTGCCTTTCTACACTCGTTGATGCGCTTGGGCCGAAGCCGCTCGGGAGGCGAGAACGGGGTCACGTATCGCTCATGGCCCACGTCGGGTTGCCGCTTCTCTGCCTGAGCCCCTGCTGCCGCCTGCGGGCGCGCAAAGTACACTTGCGCGGGTTTTGTGCGGGGCTGCCAGTCCGTCAAGCGTGAGCAGAGAACTATTGGGCTCAGTGAGAAAGAAAAGAACTGCCATCTACCTCTTGTGGTGGCTCCTCGAGCGTGTGGAGTGGCGGAGAGTGGAAGAAGTAGATGTAGCCGATTACCAAGTTGCAGAGCAGCAGGACGCCCGCAACGGCGGCCAAACACCCTGTTTTGCTCCTCAACCCTTTTTTTGCCTGGCCTGATGCATTGACAGGAGGCGGCAGCAAGCGCCCTTGCTCCCGTCGCTTCATCTTGTGGTTCATCTTGTGGTCCTGGCCAAAAATTTGGGAAACGAATGAAATTTTCGCGGGAGCTTTTGGGGCGGGAGGACGAAGGGGAATCGTGCGCTGAAAACTCACAAGAAAGAAAGGTGGACAAAGCTGGGTGGGTTGAGATTATAACCTCTCTGTGTTGTCCTCCTTCTCTTGTCAACCTCAGAGTCGTGCTTTTCCTCCGCACAAGGTGCTGCCAAGTTTTTCAATCTTTTTGGACGATTCTCGTTTTCGCCACCTATTGCCATCGCCTCTAGTTATTTGTCTTGATTTAATTCCTTGACCACACCTTCTGCTGGCAAGCTTTCGCTGCTGTGTGAAGAAGGTGTGCTGCAGCTTGCCATGTTGTTCAGATTTATTTATGCGTGCACAGCGACCGTGGTGCTCTTTCAATTTTGCTAATTCTTGAAATTATTCTTCGACGTGGCGCGATGATGTGGCAGATGGGCAACGCCAATGCCAAGCTGTGGGAGGCAGTCGAGGGGGCCGACGTACGCACTCTTTGCGAAGTGCTCAAGCACAAAGAGGTGGACATAGACCATAGAAAGGAGTACAAGCTGGGTCGAAGGAATTGGAATCAAGTGGGTAATGGAGGAAACGGAAGCGATGAAGCTGGTTCGCCATCGTCTTCGCTGTCATCGATCACACAAGACGGAGCGACAGGTGGTGGTGGAGCGCTGAGCGAGATGAAGTTCATGTTTCAAGGTGTGGACAAGGACGTCCTCACGCCCCTTCACGTAGCCTGCATGCGCGGGAATCGCGAGATCGTGGCGCTCTTGATGGCCCACGGGGCCGACATCCACATCAAGGCCGTCCACGAGCGATACGGCCCGGCCTCGCTACGCGCATTTCGCAAGCGAGGCCGCAAGATCTTGAAAAAGTACGAGGAGGAAGGCTACATCGACGATCCACAGCAGCAGCACAACGTCGCCGCATCGAAGTTGCACAAGAGCGCCAAGGAGATCAATCACGGCAACGCGCTGCATCGATTGAACGTCACCCACGCTGCGGGCCGCTCTGGCCACCAGCGCTCCTTCTCCTCCACAACTGCCACCTCGGCCGCGTCAGCGCTGCAGCCCTACCGCTTCGGGGACGACGCGTCGTCTTCGTCGATGATGCGCCACGTCTCGCACGACGAGACCGGCCTCAGTGGCGCCGCAACGATGCGGGGCGGCGGCGGGGGCAGACAAGGAGGCAGGGGCGACAGGCAGGACGGCCCGTTCGATGGCATGGACTACATCAAGTACTGCCAGTACACGGCCCTCTACTACGCCTGCAAGTACCGCAGCAAGGAGGTGGCCTATGACTTGATTATGCGCCACATCGAGGTAACGGGTGCCTTCCCCGGCGTTGCGCTGGTTGCCAACACGCACGCACGCACACATCGCTAACTTGTGTTGCCACTGTCCTGTGTGTGGCCCGCCCGCCCGCCCGCAGGATTCGGCGCGCATGAGGGCGACACGAGGAGGAGCCACGGACGCGGAGAAGGCGGCCAGCATCGAGAAGAAGCTCAAGGGGATCCTCACCAAGAACTGGGGTCTCTTCATCGAACTTCTCATCGACCATCGAGCTGATTTTGTGGCCTCGGTGCGTGCACAACACATACACACACACACACTACACCATGCACACGCCGGGTCGCTTGGTGGTTGTCTCACCGCGTTGGTGTGGCTGCGCAGCTGTGCGACGCTGCTGCGAGGGGCGACCTCGAGATCGTGGAGCTGTTGCTGGGGCTGGGCGCAAACGTGAACGGCGAGGAGAGCGAGACGGTGGAGAAGGTCATACTCGAGCGCAAGCCGTCCAAGTGGGACACCACGACGCCCTACGAATACATCAGCAGGGAGGACCGGCCGCTCTACATCGCCTGCCACAACGGGCAGCGAGAGGTGGTGGACTACTTCCTCCAAATGGGGGCCATTGTACAGGACGAAGATGTGCGCCTCAGCTGAGTCCCACCCACTCTTGTCTGCAGTGCGTTGACGTGCGTGTATGCGGTCGGGCCCACACAGGTCAGCACGGCGATCGAGTCGGGCTTCCGGGACATCGCAATGCTGCTCCTCGACGCGCAGGCGCAGCAGTCAGGCCAGTCGCGCTCGCAGGTGCGCACGCGCCGTCGCTCAACACGCGGTTG
>JANDJZ010000781.1:0-22112 GCA_027943245.1 Acanthamoeba sp. SK_2022b | reverse complement strand
TGTCGTTGATCTGCGACTCCTCCTTGGAGCTGAGCTCGTCGATCAGGCCCATGGCCTTGTCCAGGCTCACCGCACGCGCCTGTCCTCGGGACGGAAGTGAGTCATGGCAAGAGCACACGCGTAACATGTGTTCGTGTGTGTGAGCGCCACGTACGTCGATCTGCCTCTCGGAGCTCTCGGCGGGGCCCTTCTTTTGCTTCTTCTTGGGCTGCTTCTTCTTGACCGTCTTCTGAGGGGTCGTCTCCGCTGCGCTCTTTCCGTTCTCTGCCTCGGCCTTCGGCGCCGCAGACGGCTTCGTCTCGGTGCCACTTCGCTTTCGCTTGCGGGATTGGTCGGCCGCCACGTCCATGCCATCCGTCTGCCACGCGAGGCGATGATAGCAAGGCAAAGGCAGGATGAGTCACAGTGGATACTCGCCGCGACAACCCAGCCACACGAGAGAGTACCTTCTGCTTATAGGCTTCGGGAACGGAGAGGAGAGACAGAGAAGCCACGAACAGGCCGTTTCCGATCTTGGCGTCCACAGACGAAGCATCAACCTTGATTCCCTCAGGATAGGTAAATCTGTACGCAAATAGAGTGGTAAATCAAATGATTATTTCTTAATTGATAATTGGAATAGATTTTTGCCAAGGAACTTCAATCGAGCCAGCGTTCAACAACGTTCTAATACGTACTCGAGATGGAAGGGCTTGCGGGTGAATTTGGTCGTGTCTAGCAAAAATCGCTTAACATCAACGTCAAATTGCACGATTTTGTCCGGCACCCGGTGGAGGGGCACGGAAACTACCATCACATTGCGTCGCATGTGGAGAAAGACAGTGAAGGGCGGCACGATGCCTCCCTGCGGCGGCGTCTTCACCAACGGCACCACCAGCTCCTTAATGTCCTTCTTCGATTTGCCCTTCAGCAGGAGCTTCCTCGTGTTGTGCTTTGCCACCTTCTGCGTGCTCATTATGACCTCTAATCTCCCTTTCTCTACTCGAATCTCGCGCAGATGCGTAAGATTGAAATAATCGCGATTGCTTTACCCACGGCGTTTATTTGCTCCGCCTTTTTTCCAGACTAGATTCCTCGATTTTTGTGGGCGCCTGTTTTGGCGAGATCCTGCCACCTCGTTCTGGCCGTCTATTTGCGCAGCTCAGAACCAAGCGACCGGAGACGGCCCACGTACCCAACTGCGCCAACAAGGATAGGAAGCAGCTGAGAATATCTTGCAGCTTTCATACTATAACAGCTGAGGATGGGGCGCCTTGCCGCTGCCGCGTTTCTGTGTGCCATTGCACTTTGGGTTGTTGTTACCGACGCACAGCAGCACCCGGGACAAGACAAGCCCCTCGACCCCAACCAGTGCGAACTCAACAAACGTGAGCTCCTCTTCTCTTTTCAAGATATAAGTTCCCCGTTCTTACCTATTTTGAGTTTAATAATTTGTTATTTATCCTTTTTACTTTTCTTCTTTTTTTTAATCTTCCGTGGCCCCTCGGCAACGACACAGGGTGTAGCGTGCACTGCTTCTTCCACGGTACCTGCAATACCGACGGGTCCTGCACCTGCAAGGAAGGCTGGCAGGGCGAGGACTGCACCGAGCCCACCTGCGATCACTGCGGCAAGCACGGCCACTGCACCACCCAAGGCACAGCTCCTCCTTCCACTTCCTCATTTCCTCGTCTCTCCTACTGCGTGCGAGGATTGCTGTTGACGGGACGTCTGTTCGACAGGCACTTGCAAGTGCTCGGTGGGCTACGGCGGCAGCGACTGCACCGTCATGCAGGGCGTGCAGCCGTACACCAGCCCGTTCTGCAACCTCGACGGCGAGTGCGTGTGCGACTCGCACGGCACCCCGTGTGCGAGCGATCAAGGCACGCCGGCGTCCTCCCCTCCTTTCTCCATTCTGAGAATCTCGACGGTCGTGTGCGTCGTGTCATCGCCCTCTATGGGTTTTTGTCCTTGGCTCTGGCTTCTGACCTTTTGATTGCTTTTGTGGTGCGTCTGCGTGTCGACACAGTCGTCGGTCCCGATTTGGTCCCGTACATGCCCGCCATCCGGCCGTACATAGGTTCGAAGAGCTGTGCCTGTGTGTAGGTTATTTTCTTTATAATTTCTATTTTTCCTTATTTTCTCTGTTGGTTCGTTGTGGGTGGGGCGCATTGCGCGCAGAGTACAAGTTGTTCCCGGAGTGCAGCTGTGCTGTCGACGAGGGATGCGCCCAGGCTCGTCCCTCCAAGCTGCTCCGTTTCACCATGGAGACGCTCAACAAGGGGTTAGTCTCACTTTGCCTCTATCGCCCTACGAGGTGTTGCTCACTCCTGTTCGTTCAATTGTTGCAGTAATGCCGATCTGTTCATCGGCGCCCCCGGCGACTACATGGACTACTACCAGTGGCATCAGTGCCACCAGTTACGCTCCCCTCCCCTGCAACCCTTGTGTCGCAACGTGGGCGGGCTCACACGTGTGGACTCTCTGTTGCGACTCTCCCTCTCTCTTGTTTTTTGGGCCGACGCGGTCTCCAGGCACCCGCACTTCACCCACTGGGTGGACTTTGCGCTGATTCCGCTGTTCGAGTCGACCCAGAACAACACGCGAGTGGGCTTCAAGAGCGGATCGACCATCATCGACTCGCGCCGCGCGGACCGCGCCGTCGGTCTCGCCCGGCACAGGTTCAACGACCAGCAGCAAGGCATTCAAGTCGGCTGGGTCGACACGTGCGTGTCCCCCTCCTCTTCTCCCTCCGTAATGGGAGACGTCTGTATCGTCTCGAGCCCTGCTCACACCGAGTATCTCTCTCTCTCTCTCATGCATGCAGGTATCCGTACTGGCTCGACTGCCAATGGATCGACATCACCGATCTCGAGATCGGTCCCTACGTTCTCGAAGTTGTGATCAATCCCCGCAAGACCGTGTACGCTTCCCTTCCCTCTCTTCTCAACCCACCACTCTCCCCTCTACTCCCCGACCAGCGGTCGCAACCAACGACGCGTTCGTGGGACGCTCTCCAATCCTTACCACGATGTTCGGCGATCTGCACAGGTACGAGATCAACTACGACAACAACCGGGGGGAGATACCGCTCGTGTGCAACCCGTTGTGCGTAAACGGCCAGTGCGAGTTTGGCCACAAGTGCATCTGCGATGCCGGGTGGAAGGGCGTCGCCTGCGACAAGCTTGATACAGGTAACTGAGTCTCCCATAAAAAGCTCACAACCCCCGACCCAGCCCCAGCCCCAGCCCCAGCCCCAGCGCGCAAGACCTTCGGTCAAGTGTCCCCTCCCCGAATCGTCGTCGTGGCCATTTCCCGTCCACCAATATTTTTGAGAAATATTAAGAACGTTCATACTTGGTCTCTCTCTCTCTCTCTATTTATGTACGTGTATAATGCCACGTCTTCTGCTGGTGTGTGTGGCCGTTTTCACGGACCACACAATAAATCATACGCCTCTCCAAATTGCGTGTTGTTGCGTTAATGTGGTGGCCATGCGAGCGTGCTAGCAAGGGAGCAACGCCTCACCCATCGGTGATCTCTGTTCTCAAATCACTTGGTATGCGTTGTCTCCCCTCTGCTACTTCATCTTTTTCCTACTTCTTCCAGCTGCATTTGTACGGCCAGGACTGACCTTCATCACCACAGGCATTAAGCGCGAGGCCGCCGAACCGGATGAGGGGGTGCTCGGCCCTGTCGACTTTCTCTACCTCGCCCATGACAGCGACGCGGATGCAGACGCTGACTACGACACCGACGTCAGCGTCAACGACGACGACGAGCAGCAGTCCCGGGATTGGCACAGGCGCGACTTGTTGGGCGATTCTGAGACGAGCGGCGAAGGCGGCGGCGCCCAGTCAGAACGGAGCTTGGCCGAGGGGACCTGCAGGCCGCAATGCGAAGGCATCCACTGCGGGCCCGACGGCTGCGGCGGCAACTGTGGCTACTGCGAGGACTTCCAGCACTGCTCCTACGACGTACGCGTCGCCTCGCTATGTGCAGTGCAGTGAGGGCGTTGCTGGGCAAACACTGACCGACCACGCGCGTGGCGGCGTGTAGGGCTACTGCGTATGCACGCCTCAGTGCCTCCCGAATCGGCGATGCGGCTCCGATTCCTGCAAGTGCGTGGCTGAGCTGGCTTGGCCCACCTGCTGTTGCTGTTGCTGTCGCTGACGTGCCACTGCGATATGTCTACAACTCAACCTATCAGCGGCCTGTGCGGTGAGTGTCTGGAGGACGAATTCTGCGATGTGGAGGACGGCCAGTGCGTCATTTGCCAGGAGACCTGCGCCGCGGGCATGTGTGGCCGACTGTGCGACGGCATCACCGTCTGCCCATGCCCGTACCTCCCCTCAATTTCTCTGGCGTCCTGTCATCGCAATCTCCATGTCTTACGGCCCTGTGATGTGTGTGTGTGTGTCGGGACAACGATGTCGGGCAGGGACGGGTGGCTGTGCGACGAGAGCCAGACGTGCGTGTGCGTGCCGGAATGCGCGGGCAAGGCGTGCGGAGCGAGCGATGGCTGCGGCGGCACGTGCCACGTCGCGGGCTGCGACAGCACGTGCGTGCCCGATTGCCGCGGCCGCGAGTGCGGGGATGACGGCTGCGGCGGCTCCTGCGGCCGGTGTCCCGATCGTTTCGTGTGCCTCGAGTCGGGACAGTGCGACTGCATTCCCGAGTGCGACGACAGGGAATGCGGGCCCGACGGATGCGGGGGCTCGTGCGGCGACTGCTCCGACACCACCGAGGGCGCCTGCTTCGACGGTCACTGCTACTGCGACGACTCGTGCGACAACATCGAATGCGGCTACAACCAATGCGGGCGTGTATGTGTTGCTGATCTCTCTCGTGTGACTGGCTTGTCTGTCATTGATCGCTCGCGTCGTACAGCCGTGCCCAAACACCGATGTTGACTGCAGCGAGGCGAGAGCGGCCAACGGCGGCCTCAACTTCGTGTGCACGAGGAACAAGTGCACATGCGAGTCGACGTGCGACGGGCTCGGATTCCTCGGCTGCGGCGCCGACCACTGCGGCGGCGCCTGCGGCACGTGTCCCTCTGGTAACCCTCCCGCCACCCGCACAGCGAATTAGTAATTAGTATAAGAAAACGAAATCAATCAAAAATAAACACTAATGGTGGCGGGCTGGCCAGGCATGCGCTGCTTCAACGATTGGCGCTGCATCGACAAGCACGACACTGCCGTGGCCTTGCGTGGCTACGAGGTCGAGATGCGCTACTTGACCACTGCGTTCGTCCCGCCAAGCCAGCGCAACACCACCGGCAGCGCTGCCGATGCTGGCCGCCGGACGACGGCCGGATCGCCAGTCCCGGCGTCGGCCCAGAGGCTCGAGATGGCGTGCGCACTTCCCGCACTCTTGCGTTAACGTGGATAATGCGTGTCCCTCATGAAAACGTTTGCATGTTGGGGGGGGGAGCAGGCGATGGCTCAGGCATGTCACGGGCCTGCTGGGCGTCCCGGCGGGGAGCGTGGTCGTCCACAGCTGGACGCAGACGCGCGTGGAGGAGGACCACGTGGGCAACACCGACGCGGTGGTGGTCGACTTCTCGCTGATGAGCCTCGGCATCGGGCGCCAGGCCAGCCCGCCGACCAACAACGCCACAGTAATTTCGCTGATCGCCACGCCGCCCCACGTCTTTGCCGAGCGACTCATCAACTTGACGCGCGACGACGCCACCCGACTGCAGCACTGGGACAACAGAGGCTTCTTCTCTGTGGTGGTTGGACCGTCGTCGAGCAACAACGGCGGCGGAGACACAGGCGCCGTCCCAAGCGGTGACGGCGAGCGCTGGGCGCAGTTCGCGACCGTGGTGGTCCTCGGGCTGGCGAGCGGGGTTGTGGCGCTGGGCCTGGTGACCGTGACCATCATTGCGGTCGTCCGGTGGCGACGGTCCACCCAGACCGGTCTCTCCTGGGTCCTTACCGAGGAAGAAGGCCTATGAGACCGGCCGCCATGTTCTTCTCTCGTCCAACTTCCCATCATACTCTCTTCCCTTCGGTCCTCTCTTCATTTTTGCCACAAACTTGATAGTTCATGGCTGTTGGGGAACAAACTGCCCCTGATTTGCCATGGCTCTGAGCTTTATTCAAGTTCCAATTGGTCTTGCCTGTACATGGTATCGTGGCATGATCTGTGGACCACCAACATTGGGTGCGTGAGACATGGCGGAGGCGATTGAGCTACTTTCGGATCCTGGAAGGCGCTGGATACGGCCATACTGCGCAGAAAGCACCGCTTCCCATCCGAACAGCGAAGTTAAGCTGCGCCAGGCGGTGTTAGTACTGGGGTGGGCGACCACCCGGGAATCCACCGTGTCGTATCCTTTTTGCATGCTCTTTGAACCATATCATTTTGGCAACCCACCTGATTTTACCCTCAGTGTATCTTCTTGTTTGATATATCAAACTCTCAACATTTCACAGTTGCCACCCTCAGTAGGCCAAGGTCAAAACAGTGAGGTGTAGGTACAGGGGGAAACCATGGTAAGAGTAGTCTAGTAAGGACAGGAATCCCAGCATGAACACATTCTTGTTTTCTGACCAACTGTTAGCAGCCTGCAGATAGAGGATGGAGAGATGAGCAGAATGATCAGTGGTGAGAATGACATGACATATATGGAAAAGAGATTGGTGATTGTGTGGTTGGAATCCTTGGGCCACAGTGATTGAGGATGGAGGTAAAGAGTCTGCCCTGGTAATGATCAAGGAGTCCTCCAAATGAGTATGTGAACCTGCTTCCATAATGCATCCATGACTTGGGAACAGGCAGGTGAGAAGGCAGGGAGATGGGATTGGAGTAGTCAATTATGAGGCTCACGTAGGAGCTTGGCTGTCACTGGCCTGCTGACACCAGATCTTGAAGGTAGTGTGTTCTGCTGCAGAGAGCTTGAGGTGTTGCTGGCGTTGTGCATGAAGCTCAGCTGCAGCAGCAGGTGATCATGCTCACAATCACTGCTGAGCAAAATCAATACAAGTGGAACTTTAAGGAAGTGTATGTGCTGCATCATAGCAGAGTAAGAATGAAGGGGAACAGTGGATGAGTGGGAGGATTGGCAGAGGGAATGGACTTGGCGCCGTGTCCGCAAAATGGGCAGGTGGATTTCCCCCAGTCTGTCACCCACAATCTCAAAAAATGAAGCAAGGTAGTGGAGGATGACAACCAGCGCTAAAAGACTGGGAGAAGAGAGGTTAAATCAGATAATCAGCTAGAAGCTCCATAAGTTGGTATGAGAAACAATGATGCAAGCACCAAATGCAAGTTTTTATAGGCAGTGCCTACTAGAAGAAGACTGTTTATGAACGTTGAGCAACAGTCAGAGAGTGGATTATGAAAAATCCATTTCTGAACCAACGCACATCAGGTCCAAAAATAGTGTCATTAAACCAAAGCACCAAAAACACAACAAGAACCGGCTGTGCCTCAGGATTGAAAGGTGGGTGATTGACAAACTAGCCAAGCAAAGTGTCTGGAGTGGCTTGAAGGGGGGGTTGTCCACAAAAAAGAAGGTATATAAAGAATAGAGGGTAGTTTTTCATTTCTTGTACCTCCCCAGTACTAGCATATCATCAACCTCATCAGTAACATGTCTACCATTGTCACTCCCTCACCGCCACCTCTCCAAGCAGCGTGCAAGAGCAGGCAATGCACAATGCAAGGAAGGTGACCAAGGACAAGCTCCCAACTGCACTGGAAAAGGCTCAGCTGCCTGTAGGGCACACCAAGCAGGAGTGCTTGCAGACTTTGAAGAAGTACTGGGAGACAACTGCAAGAGAGGAGAAGGAGGTCAACCTGGATGCAGAGCTCAACAAAATCCTAGGTGAACCCAATGTGCATTGGTCTGGTTCTGTGGGGGAGCCCACAGAGAACAAGGCACAGGCAAGGGCAAGGAGGCCAGTCACCAGAGCTACCACACATGGATGGGGAAGCGGTAGAGATGGAGCTTGATCTGAAGGACCTATCAGGTCATCCCAAGATACCAGGCAATCCTATCTATGCCACAGAAGCTGGAGGACACCCCATCCATCAAAGCAAGCCAAGATGCCCCAATGCACATCAGGTCAGCAGAAGCAGGCCCATCTATGCCACAACTGGCTGCTCAGCCTGGTAATAGAATAGAGCCAAGGTGGCGCTGCAAGCTGAGGAAGAGGAGGAGGAGGAGGAGGCTGAGGAGGAGAAGGAAGAAGAGGAGGAGGTTGCCAGGGTCACCCCTTGCAAGAAGGCAAGAAAGCAACATGAAGTCATCATCATCAATGATGAGGATCTGGTGGAGAAGCAGAGGCAGAGGAAGCACGTTGCACCCAAAGTGACACCTTTTGAACGCAGCCACACAGAGCAGCAGCATGCAAGAGCATCCCAACTGCTCACCCTCTCACCCTCAGTGATGCAGAGCTGTGTATGTCCCATTGGGTTCAGATATCACTTGCAGAAAATCATTGTTGTTTGTTTGTGTTTTTGCACATAAGTCTACCTATATCATGTACATTGTATGTAACCCTTATCAACATCCACCATAACATCACCCTATGCACATCAGGTCATTACCAATGTGAGACACCATCCATTGATCATCCCAATGTGCATCAGGTCCATTGCTCATCTGTCTTTGGTGTTGTGCTTGTTGTGCAGAGAGCCTCATTCAAGGGCTGGAAAACTTCCTATGTGTTCAGGACAATCCCAACATTGTTATTCCTGAATTACACTAGACTACCAGGGATGACCTTGACCTGACCAACCCCAATGTGACATTCTCCAAGGTTGACCCTGCAGAGCTCCATGCCCTCTGGCTCTGTCAAGGCAACCAGGGCAGCCTGTGGGTGAGCAAGTGCACCATGTTAGGTATGCCATGGCTTTTGTTCACTTGCAACCTTGGCATGTGCTCATCATTGCAACATGTTTGTTGTGGTTCCATGTCACTGCAGTGTCATGGTGCCAGGAGTTTGTCATTTGTTGCAAAGCATTGTTGTGGGAGGCGTTGTTCCTACCAAGCCTTTCATAATACGTTTTCTCAATGCCAACAAGTGGGTTCCCCATGAGGACACTGACAAATTCAGTATGTTTGTGCTTGTAACATTACTGTAGATTTGACCCAATGCACATCAGGTTGAAACATGGTCTCATTTTCACATCACCACATCCAGAGGCCCTGGACTGTATGTCCCACTTCTGAATGTTTTTCCAACCCAATGCACGTTGGGTACTTTCTAACACTCTCCACCTTCCACGCAAAAGACTTCTGGACAGTTTTGACCAACTACTGGAACAATGTAGAGGAACAGCTTCACACCTACATGGAGGCCTAGCAAGAAGCTCACACCACCCAGTGCCACCCAAAGCCAAGGATAGCAGCAAATCCAAGATAGCAGCAGAGGAGGCCTTCTCCACTGCTGCCACAGAAGCCAAGGAGGTGGCAACATGGGTCTTCTGGCTGTGTCTTCTTGTGCTAGCTCTGTACTTGCTCTTTTTTTTACCTTGCTTACTCAAGTTTTTCTGACCTTTTTCTCCATTCATGGGTACCTCACCCACATC
Source organism: Acanthamoeba sp. SK_2022b (assembly GCA_027943245.1). Classification (NCBI taxonomy): domain Eukaryota; phylum Discosea; order Longamoebia; family Acanthamoebidae; genus Acanthamoeba; species Acanthamoeba sp. SK_2022b. The sequence continues at coordinate 12,587 of JANDJZ010000781.1, read as the reverse complement.
TTCCTTACTCTCTGCTCAGGTAAAGGGTAAGGAGAAGGCCACCGAAACTGCCCCAGGAACTCCAACAAGGAAAGGTATTGTCTTTTGTGAAAGATACTCCTCTTCATGTGAGGGAGGGTACAATCAGGACTCCCTCCATGCGCACAGATCTGTTGCAGTACCCCCATGTCAATGGCAACAGCAGCAACAAGTGAATCCACTGCTACACACCTCACCAACAGGCACAATCTCCATCTCTATGCTCCATGAGCAACAGGATGTCTTCAAACATTAGTGGCACAACACAGAAGTAAAACACCACGAAAACCCAATTCTATTGGTGGAATATTCACTGGTAGTTGCAGTGTGAGAATGCAAGATCTCCACCCACTGGCCATCTGTATCAATGGTGGAGTCACTGACTACCTTGTCAATCCCCTTTGAAGGGTGATGATTAAGGTAGTGGACAAGCACCAGGTAGAGCCAACACTGGTAGCCAGCAGTAGTGTGGGCAAGCTCACAGAAAGTCAACTTGATCTCCTGGTCCATTTGCTCAGCCAGCTTCTTTACCTCCTTGTTGACCTGGTGTGTTGATGACACCTGCATCAGCCGTTTATCCCTACTTGTGGGAATGTGGTGTTGTTGTATAGGCTTGTGTGACCAGACTGTGTGCAGAGGGCATTCAGGGCAGCAATAGCCACAAGGATGGTGCTTGGTATGTAGAGTGGTTGATTAGACTTGGCATTTGTGTGTGGATTCTTCTGGTTCTCCAGGAAGATGATGATGAATAACATTGCTCTCAAGCCAGTTGACATGTTGGTTGGGGTTGTGCTGCTGTACCCACTCCTCCCACTGTCTGTGCCACCCAGTATACTTCTTCTCAGACTTTTTAAACCTGATGCTGCACTGTATCTATTCTTCAGAGGGAGGTGGTGAAGGTGATGGAGAGCCTGGAGTGTTGCCACCTTCCTCTCACACCTCACTGGCTTGCTTAAGATGGGTTATTGGTGGTGTGGTTGTGTGGACACAGGCTTGGTCCAGGCAGGTCCATGCTGTTGTCTGTTCTACTGTGCAAGGTGCTGGTGGTGCTGGTGTGGGTGGCTGCTGGGCAAGCCAACCCTTAAATTGTAGGTACTTGTCAGCCATGGTGGAGAAAGGTGTTTGTTCTGGTCTGACTTCCAGTTGCAAAAAGGATATGGCTTCTCCTCATGGCGCAGGCAAGGAAGGAAGAGACTTCAGCGTTGTCGACACCGAAATTGGAGAAGGCGTTGGAGCTCAGCGGTTTCTTCCACAACTTGACCAACTCGGGCCTGGAGGCTGTGCAATTGACGCCGCATCAGCCGAGTGAACACACACACGCACATGCACACACGAGAGGCGCGCACCGTAATAAATAATAAAATGATTGAAGTTTCGTTCTGGAGTCGTTAGAGGGGGGGTTGATTGTCAGCCAATCAGAGCAAGAGACAAAAAGAGGCACAGGAACGCGTGGCGTACGCATGGAGGACGAGCACGTCGCCGTGCACCTCGTGGCCGGTCAGACACGCCGCGCGCGTGTTCATCGTCTCGCTCTGATTAGTACTGGGGTGGATACTCCTTCCTTTTAAAGCTTCATCCCTGTTCACTATTGGAAGATAGAAACCCAATAGCATAACACACACAAACTAAGCCAATAGAACCAGGGGGGTGGGTGGAGTTTCTATAGACCAATGAGAGGAGGTAAGGAGAGTTACAGTTACTTATTATTAGTACAGTAAATTAAGAAGAGATTGTCTGAAATTACTTCTCATTTCGGAAGAAGGACAGACTGCCTATTGGCTGTGAGGGTGTGGTAGGATGGGGGGCGTAGCCCCAGAGGAACCAATGGGGTGGGCGACCACCCGGGAATCCACCGTGTCGTATCCTTTTTGCATGCTCTTTGGACACCGCCTGGCGCAGCTTAACTTCGCTGTTTGGATGGGAAGCGGTGCTTTCTGCGCAGTATGGCCGTATCCAACCGCACCAGCCATCGCCTATGCTATCCTCTACTGGCGTTTGCGGAAGCTTAAGCCAGTCGCTCGCTTGGCTGGGTTACTTCTGCAAGCGGCCATATCCCAACCCAAAGCAATTATTGAAGCCCGCATTTGGTTACATGGCATAAAACACCTCTTTTTGATTGTTTGGGAGTTTTGCCTTTCCGAGAAATAGGAAGATATAGGAATAATGCTCTTTACAAATGGCCAAAAATAAAAACATGACGGTAGATCAGGAGAGATATCTTTACAATCAGGTGATGTTGTCGACGCCGATGTTGATGGACCAGCGGTAGATGTTGGCCTGCGGGGCCTCGTAGAAGGAGAATGCGAAGACACGCGAGAGCTCCCTCGGCGCCGTCCCGCCGCTGGTGGGCCCGTTGAAGGTCTCCTCGTCCCTGAGCAGACGCTCGACCACCACCACCGACTGCTGGGCCCCGCCCACCGTCATGTTGGCCGTGATGTTCGTTCCGTACGTGACTGTCGCCATCACCATCGTCGTCGTCATGTGTGCGCGCACGAGTTGTGTTTGTCAGCAAAGCATCGACAAGAGCGAATCAGCGGCGGCCGTGCGCGTACCGAGGAGCGGCCAATCAAAGACGCCCTGGACGTTGCCCACGATGGTGCCGTTGCCCACCTTGTCGACCACCACGCGCTGGTGCACCCAGCTCGGCGCCGGCGGCGTCAGCCGCGTGCCGTTGAGGTAGCGCGAGCTCCACCAAGCGCCGCTGTCGCTGTCGCTGTCGCTGCCTCTGCTTCTGCTTCTGCTTCTGCTGGGAGAATGGACGGGAGACGCGCTAGGCTGGTTGACGTTGGTGGTCTGGACACCGGAGCCGCTGACCGTGGGCACCTGCGCGGTGACCAACACCATCGGGTCCTTGCTGCGGATGCGCATCACCAGCGCCAGCGTCGTGTTGGGCCTGCCACCACAACCAACGCCACACGAAGTAAGCAACACCACACACACACACACACACACACACACACACACACACACACACACACACACACACACACACACACACAACACGCGCACGCGCGCGCGCAATGGAAGAGGAGGTAACGGCCGACCTGGTGAAGGGGAAGTCGCTGATGACGAGGTCGACGCGAATGCTGTTGGAAGTGAGGTTGTGGCCGAACCGCTGGTCGCTGACGCTGCGCTCGCTCACCCCTCCCCGGACGAGGAAGATGCTATCCTTGGTGTACGCGTGCCAGTTCTTGATCTGCGTGTTGTTCTGCGTGCGATCTGTCCGCCGCATCGCATCACATCGCATCAGTCGTCAATCACTCCCACCACCGCGAGGACACGTCGATGACGGCGACGACGACGTGCACGTACTCAATACGTTCCACGAGTCCCACTCGGCTTCCCTGCCGGTGCTGTTGCCAAAGATGAAGCGCTCCTCGCCGCGCTGGTAGCCGGCGATGCCGTCGGCCTCCTCGTACTCGATGATGTGGAGGATCTCGACGATGTAGTTGACGGCCAGGCAGCCGCCGTTGGGATCGGCGAGGCTCCACGAGAACTCGGCCTGGAAGATGAGGTTGTCGCTGCCGTCGCCCGAGAGCATGCGGCACACGATCTGGTCGTTGGGTCGCCCGCCGGGCGGCGGCCGCGGCGGCCCATCGTAGATCGTCCCGCTGCGCTTGGCCAACGAGCGCGCGCTGCTCGCATGTGGGCTACTACTTGCAGTAGCGCTGATACTGCTTGTACTCGCGCTACTACTGCTTGCAGGCAGCGAGTGGGGACAGGTCACACACGATTAGCCACGGATTGGTGGGGGTGGGGGGTGGGGGGTGAGGGGGTGGTGGAGGTGGCGTGGTGTTTACCTCGAGACGCCCGCAACGGAAACGACGTTGCCCAACACCGACACGCTGTAGCTCCTCTCCGTGTCGACGGCTGCGCGCGCCATGGCATGAGCGAATCGTTGGACGACACGCGCATGAACAGACGCACGTGTGCGTCGTAAACACACGGCGAGGGAGGGGAGCGTACAGTAGTCGTAGAGGAGGGCGCCGGTGCCCTTTTGGGCGGTGCCCAGGTGGAACACGAAGATGGGAATGGAGGCAGCCAGGAGAGCGTTGATCACCAGCAGGAACGTGCCCACAGATATGAACGCCATCGCGTACGACCTGACGGTCAAGATGAAGAAGAACGTCAGCCATCACACAACACACACACACACACACACACACACACACACACACACACACACACACACACACACAACTCCATCGATTGGTTGGAAGAACGAAGCGGTACCGCTGCTTGACTTGCTTCTTGCGCTTGTCGGCGCGGAGGGTGTGGAGGAGCTCGTTGTAGGGGCGCGGGGGTATGAGGCTCGACATGCGTTCGGCGAGCTCCTTGACGTCGACCTTGGACCGGAAGTTGAGGCGGGCCAGCGGGCGCGTCTCCACGATCTCCTCGAGCTCGAAGCCACACTCGTCCTGGTCGGTGCCGCTTTGGTCGACGCCGTCGCTGTCGTCGTGCTCGGCCTCCTCGCCCGACTCCTCGTTCGACGCGCTAAGGTCCCGGTCAGTGTCGTCGTCCACGCTGCCGACGCCGCCGCCGACGCCGTTGGCGAGCTTGTCCTGCCGCTCGCGCAGCTGCCCCTTGAACGACTCGAACTCCTCGCGGAAGCCGGCCTGCATCCGGTGGTAGTCCTGCATGTGCTCCTTGAAGGCCTCGATGAGGATGGGCACGATCTCGGCGTAGTCGATCGACAGCCACCCGTCTGCGCTCTCCTGCACGATCTCGGGCAACACTGTGCGCGTTGTACATGCGTTGCGTTGCGTTGCGTTAGTGTTGTCTCTTTGCGTTGCGTGCGTGTGCGGGAGAGAGGAGGATAGGGCGGGGGCTGTACCCTTCTGCACCTCCTGGGCGATCAGGCCCAGGACTTTGATGCCGGTGGGCTGGGCCTCGGGCTCCTGCTCCGAGTCGTCGTCGCCCAAGTCCACGTACTTGTGGAGGTAGGCGATCTCGCGGTCGATCTCGCTGTCCTGCGCCGAGGAGCCGTTGGGGATCGGCGAGCCTGCACAGAATTCGTATTAATCACTCAGTCACCGCACGCACGCGCGAACACACACACACACACACACACACACACACACACACACACACACACACACACACACACACAACGCGCGCGCGCGCGCGAGTGGTGTGATACCGGCGATGTCCTTGCGCCAGGAGTAGCGCTTGCCCTCGAGCTGCGAGAGAGTCTGGATGGCGTCGACGACGTCTTCGACCGAGGTCTTGAGGCGCAGGTCCGAGTAGTGGAGGAAGGCCTGCGCGCGGACCAGGCCGCGGACGTGGAGGCCCGTGTGGACCGAGAGGCCGCCCGGCCGCGCCTCGACGGCCTCCGGGTGGCGGTGGAAGTCGTTCTCGCTGTCCGAGTCGTCGCTGCCGTCCGCGCCGCCCAAGCGAATGCGGTTGCCGTCGTCGCCGCGCATGCTCTTGCCGTGGTGGCCGCGATCGCGGCCCTGCAGGAGGCCGTCGGAGGAGTCGTAGTTCGAGGCCGTCGACGACGACGACGTCGACGCCGATGACGACGAGGCCCACGAGCCGAGCTTGGCCTGCTGCGGCTCGCTCGCCTGCCCGTCGAAGGCCATGCCATACGACGCGGGCTCGGCGGGCGTCGTCGCCAGCTGGGGCTCTCCCATCAGGCTGCCAATGTAGCTGCCCGACGGATACGCCGACGGCCAATCGGCGGGTTGCCCGCGCACGAACGCCGGCTGCCCTGCCGGCCCATGGCTGGAGACGGGGAACGACGACGACGAGACCGAAGCGCGTCGCTGCTGCTGTTGCTGTGGCTGGGCGTGGTGAGCAGGGACAGCAGTGTAGGCCAGCTGCTGCTGCTGTTGCGGGTAGTGGCGTTGCTGTGGCTGCCCGTGCGCCGGTTGGCGGTGGAGCACCACGCGCGACGGCATGGCGCTGGACTGCGGGAAGGCCTGGATCACCGACTGCTGCGCCGCGCCGGAGCTCTGGTGGTGGTACGAGAATTGCTGCTGCGGCTGGTGGTGCTGGTTGTACTGGTACTGATGCCACACCTGCCCCTGCTGCTGTCGGCTCTGCTGCTTCTGCTGCTGCTGTTGCTGTTGTTGCTGCTGCTGCAAGTATTGCACCACAGGTATGAATTGCTGTTGTTGCTGCTGTTGTGGTTGATGTGGCTGCTGCTGCTGACTGTAGTGGTGATAGCTGTATCGGTGCTGTTGGTGTTGTTGGTTTTGGTGGTGTTGGTGGTGCGGCTGTTGGTGCGACTGCGGGTGCGGGTGCTGCTGCTGGCGGTGAGCATGGGACAGGGGCGAGGTGGTGGGTCCCGAGGACTGGTATTCGGGCGACGAATGGGACGAGCTGGTCGGCGACGACGAGGACGACGCCAAGATGTCGGGCTGGCTGCTTATATGGCCGCCCGTCGGCGACGTGTTGCCCGCCGCGTGCTGGTACGCGTGCATGTGCGTCTGCTGCTGGTGCTGCGACTGTTGCTGCTGGGCCAGCGCCTGATGCGGGTGGACCACGGGCAGCGGGGCCATAACCGCGGGCGCGGCCTGGTGGGGTAGCAGCGGCTTGAGCTGGTGAGGCGGGGCCGGGGGGTTGAGCTCCCACTCGCCCTTGCTCGTCTTCTTGCCCGTGTTGTGTGTCTGAAACTCGACCGAGCAGCCGACGAGCGGCTGCTGGGCGTTGATGACGACGTAGATCTGGAGCTGATGCGATATCTTGGTCAGCTTGGCGATCACCTCGCTCGTATAGGTCGTCGCCGACTCGGGCGGACACGACGCGTCAAGCTGGGGAACACCACCACACATACACGCGATCGCACGTACGTCAGTGCCCCACGCTTTGTTTGCGTTATGTGCTGTGCTGTGCTGTGCTGAATGAACGCGGGACGCGAGCGAGAAGCGGGAGACGTACGATAGCTTTGGTGGGCTCGGAAATGGACTGGAGAGCGAGCCCGTTCTTGCTGAGACGCACGCCGGGCAGGGAGGGGAGCGTGACGGCGGCGGCCGGCGCGGTGTCCTCGTAGTCGGCCAAGAACAGGTCGACGTCGGTCGATCGGTAGGGCAGCGGCGAGTCCACGGAGAAGCGGAGCACCTTGCCCCTGTTCTTTGTCACCCGGATCTCGTCTTGGGCAGCTACCGGCTATTATTATTATTCAAGTAATAAATTAAATGTAATCGCGCGGCACGACACAACACACGACACACGGGCGAGCGAGCGAGCCACCAAGAAGCTTCGGTTCGAGACCGCGTGAGTGGGTGGCTTACCTGCCAATGCCAGCCGCCATCGGCATTGCGCACGCGATGGGAGAGTACCACCCGCACGACGAATGCGGATGGGCTCAGCGGGCCAGTGCTGCTCATTGCCCGTCTTTCGTTCGTGCCGCGTAGAGGTGAGGCCGCCTTGGTCCGCCCAAATACACACCAACACACAGGCCCCGGTAACCGTCAATAACACCCGAATAAAAGGCCGCGGGAGGAAGGCCGGCAAAAACAAATGATGATGGAAGAGGAGGTGAAGGGGGTAATAGAGAATGGTGGGAACTGCAAATGTGTGGTGCATGCTGCAAACGACTTGTCACAGGTCACCCGAGCTGGGAGGGAGCGTGATTTATGGTACCTGGAGACGGGGGCTGCCCTTGATCGCCTATAAAAAGCAGCTGCTCGCGAGTCTTTTTGGGAAGAAGATGGGGCCGCGGCGTTTGCGGTGGCGCAGCAGGGGTTGGGATCCTCAACTTTGATGCAAGCGCACCCGCAAGGAAGATCTTTTTCCCGGTTTTCCCGCCCGCAACTTAATTTCTTTTTCTTTTCTTTTCATTGACGAATTTTCGCTGGCAAGTTATTCCTCGGGGCTTATCGTTGTTCCGAAAAGGGGGAAGACAGGAGCGTCATGGCCTTGTCAGGTGGCGTCACGTGCGCGGCGAATCACACGGACAGGGCTCGATTGGAGGAGATGACTCTGCGCCGTACCCGCGGAACATCCAGCCAGAGTCTGTTTGAGCTTGGCGTTGTTCCTGCTGGCTTGTTTCTGCTGCCCAGTAGGGCGCCTGCGCTCCCCGGCAGCTCCGCAGCGGGCCTAGTCAAGCGACCTGGCGTGAGCGCGAGAAGAAGGAGAAAAAGAAGAGGCGGCAGACTCCCGAACTTCCGAGCTCGCGAGTTCCACACGCGATCGCAAGAGAGGAGAGGACGCACGAGCCTGAACAAAAAGCTAAACTCAACCCAACTCGGACCTAAAGCGAAACGAGAGAAGGACGAGCAAGAGAGAGAAGGGTCGTGTCAACGTGTGAACTTCACGCACTTGCTTCTTAGTCCCTTATAAAGTATGGAACAAGGGGGGCCAACGGCAACAGCCCCCACCACCTTCCCCTCGGCCAAGCGCAAGAGGGTCGCGGAAGATTGTCAAGACTGGCGCAAAGAAGAAGTGGAACTAGATTCGGACCTAGGTCTCGTAGCATCATCAACCACCTCAACGTCTTCTACGACATCAACTTCACCAACTTCATTTTCCTCTTCGCCTCATGGTCCCTTCGAATCCGTAGTGCAAGACGAGGCGCGTTACCGCGCCCACCGACACGCACCGCTGCCGGCAGCTGTGACCCGTACGCTCGAGGACAAGGCTGGGTGGGGCCGAGATGTGAGTGCGCAAAGGCAGAGATGCGCCGAGGACGCCGTGCAGCGGAAGCAGGCCGAGCTCGACCGGACGAACCATCTCTACAAGGCGCTCGCCCGTAAGAGCTTCCAACTCAGCGTCACCCTACTCCTTCATCCCGCTCCAACAGAGCAGCCACGGGAAGAGGGCATCCCAATCAACCCGCAGCAACAGCAGCTTCCGGCCCCTTCGTCTGCCACCACGCCGGCGTCATCCTCGCCGTCGTCCACCAGTGGCGGAAGCGTGGTGATGCCGCCAGTCGACATCCACAGAACCATCGTGCTTCCCGCCGGTACGTTCCCGCCAACCCTCTCAACTCTCCCCGCGCGCATCGCTTCGTGATCTTCTTTTTATTTTATGCTCAGCATGAACCCATCACCGTGAGCGAAGGAGTAATCTTTACTTTTTACGAGCAAGAACACGTAACAAATAACTAGCACTTTTTAAAACTCTTTTTTCGTGACCCTTTTCTTTGACAAGTATCCTGACATGCCTGGTATTAGGACAACATGTTGTTAGTTTACATCTGCAACAGACTTTTTCCACATTAACCGGCAATATTACGGCCACGTGCACACTGCATCTCTCTCACTTTTCCTTTGCCCGTGTGACCATCGCAGCCATGCCACTGGCCAAGATGCACAAGACCCTCCAGACGATGATGGGCTGGGAGGACTCCCAGAAATACATGGTACGCTCACCCTTTGCCCTAGTTCGCGCTTCTTCTACTTCTGAAGCTTTGCTTTTCTCACCGTACGCTTTTCGACTTTCGATTGGTTGCTGTTCTCGCTACTTGGCACGCGCCCAGTTTATGACCAGAGACGGCGTCCCGATTGCCAAGCACAGCAAGGATGAGATTCCATGCCTGTCCGACAGCAAGATTAGGCTAGCCTACATCGTCAAGGACTCTGGTGATGAGGTATATATGTCTCTTTCACTCATATTTATGCCTTCCTCTCGTTGGTTGGTTACTGAACTGTAGATGCGTGTCGTTGACGTTCCACCTCTGCCAGTTTTACTACCAGTACGGGGAGTGGATCCACCGACTCGTCGTTGAGACCGTTGGCGCTCCGCGACGTAACATCCCATCGACGCGAGGTACGTCACGCACACTCGCCCTCTCTGCCACGGTTGTGGCCGTGTTGTCACCCGAGGTGGTTTGTTTAATCTTAGTGTCTCCCCTTATTCGCAACGCGTGTGCAGTCATCTCGGGCGCCGGTCGGTGTCCGCCTGACGACAGCACGCCATCCCGCTATGTCGGTATGTGGCCCACTTACTCCTTATCTCTTTCCTCTTTCCTGTCGGCTTGGTGCGGCATCATCAACCTGAAGGCCTTCTTGTCGACATCACATGTCGTACATATGGGTTATATGTTTCTGTCGACTTACCGGGTATTGGTTTGACCGACCGGCTGTCCAGGTTCTGGCGTGCCAGTACCCGACGGAGAGAGACGACCATTCTCGGTGGACGCGGTCAACGCGCAGCTGATGGCGGGCCAGACCTTCTACATGCGCATCCCGGCCAGCGCGAGCAAGGAGCACGAGGAGTTCGTGTGTCTGCGGGCCATGCGCACGCCGGTCAACATCCTCTGCACGCCGACCAATCTCGACTCCGCACCGGTCGTCACCGCGTCGTCCGTGTCGTCGTCGTCATCTTCATCGGCGTCGACCGAGGGAGTCTGCCTCAAATCCGAGACCGCGAGCCAGCCCCACTCGGCACCGATGTCAGCTGGCTTGCCACCCGCCACCCCGTCGCCGCCCATACGAAAGGAGCAGCCCTCCGACGCCCAGCAACGACCCCGCCACAATCACCACCAGCAGTCGTCGTCGTCGTCGCAGATCACGTGGGATCCGGCCGCGTTGATGTCGCTGCCGTCGTCGGGCTCGCTGCCGGGCCACTATTACCCGTCGGCCCTGCAACACCACGACCTCGCGACTTGGCGCGATGAGGCCGTCGAGCAGCAACACCGACACCTCTCGTCCCCGTCGTTCTTCTCGTCGTCATCATCTTCATCATCGTCGTCGAGCGGCAGCTGGCTCCCCTCGTCCTACGGCATTCCGCCGCGGTCCACGGGCGTGCCTTCGCTGCCGCCGTCGTCGTCCTTCTCCTCGTCCTACCCGCCATCGGAGGGCGACGAGGCCGATGACCTGTACTATGCGCGCGACCGCTACCCGTCGACATCTCACTACCATCAGCCTCACCACCCGCAGCAATCGCAGGCCCACCAGGCCTCGTACTACGCATCATCGCGCATGAGCCCGGCGCTGCCCTCGGACTCGGGCGCCGGCGGAGGCGCGGCGCCGTCGCCCTCGCTCACCCACCCGCCGTCGCATCTTCTGCCGTTCCCTTCGCACACGCTCCCGCCCTTCCCGCCGTACCTCTCGTCGTCGACCGCCACCAACTCGCCCATGTCGATGAGGTCGCGCTCGCCCTCGCCGCTCTTCCCGCCGCCCTCGTCCCTCGGCGGAGGATTCTATCCGCCGCTGCCGCCATCGTCGATGACGCACGACCTCATGCTGGGCGGTCCGGAGCGACTGCCGCCGCTCTCCGGCGCGGCGGGCCTCTTCTCGCCCGACTCGTCTCCGCCTCTGCCATTCTCCTCCTCCTCATCCACGTCCTCCCTGTCCCCTTCTCCGTCGACCATCGGCGCCTTGCCGCCGTTCCCGATGTCCATTTCGCCGCCCAGTTCCGCATCTTCTTTCTCCCAGCGAGTGCTCGAGACCCTCACCAGCTCGCCGTCGCCGTCGTACTACCATCAGCACAATCATCACCAACAGCACCAGCATCAGCACTACGCGTTCAACTACTCATCGCCCCATCCGGGCGGAGATGGCGATCAACACCAGGGATCTTTGTCTTCGTTCGTCGTGCCCTCCCCGACCTTCCCTCCTTCTTTCCTCCTGCGAGGCGTGCCCCGCGCGGTGGGCGACCCGGAATCTGCGAGCGCTGCGCTGTCGCACGCGCGCACCGACGAGTCGCCAGCCCCAGGGCGTGAGGTGGCAACCACCCCCGACCACGCCCCCCTGTAAGGCGGATGTTGTCCCGACGCCATTGGGCTAAGATAAGAGAACGAGCAGCGTCTCATCCCCTCTTTGTTGCAGTGGGCGGGCGGGACATAACGCGACGCACGCGGTGTGGTCTCGTGGCCGGTGAGAAATTTCGGAGCAGAGGAAAGGCAGAAATCGACACGCTAGGAATAACGGATCTCACTCGGAGTGCCGGTGTCCACGGAAACGGTGTCGGCTATATTGATGGATTAGGAAAGTATAATGGATTTGCGGAATCCGTTTTCCCCAATGGCGAAACACATGACCCCATCACCTAGGAAACTCATTCGCCGGAAGAACGTGCGTGGCCTCAGCCATCACATTCCAACGTCTGGTCGGTATGCATACGCCGTGCACCAGGTATGCGCCAACAACGGCCACACTGTTGGGCCGCTGCCGGTCATAGAGAAAGCGGTTTCTGTGCGCCGGCTGGTGAACATGTTTCGCCAAACAACCTAGCGTTCTTTTGGCTCTTGTGCAACGCACTGATCAGGAGTTACAGCCGCAAGAGCGAGTGGCTCCCCCCGGAAATCCCTCGACGTCCAGCGCGCCACATGACCAGACCGCTGACATGATGGTCGCTTGTGCTTGTATTTAAAGCGAAGCCAGGCGCCCGTTCCGCTTGACCTTCGCTCTTGCGCAAGGGATACGGATTGCGCGTGACGAGTTGGTTGTAGTTTGAATCCGCAACTGCGATCCAGCCACAACCGACAATTTGTGGCGGGACGCAGGCGTGGCTCACCCACACGCAAACGTGGACCAATTCCTCCGCCATTCTCTAGTTTCACCTTCCTTGGCCCCACATCCAGCAACCGTACGCGAACGCCCTTACTTAAAGCGCCGGGGAGCCGCAGAGAGAAAGAGAGCACTGCTTCTCGACGATCGACCGAGGTTCACCTGCGGCAG